>BJFM01001163.1:234965-247374 GCA_016586285.1 Arothron firmamentum | reverse complement strand
GGGGGGGGGGGGGGGGGGGGGGAACTGGCATCCTGACCCTGGGGCTGGTGTTCCCCTGGATGTTCCGCCTCTTGTCACGCTGGTATTCTGAGCTGACACGTCTCTTTTCCGTCAAAACGGCATATCTGGCCCTCCTGGAGCTGCAGTCAAATGTCACCTGAAGGCCCCCGCAGAGCGATGCCAGCCCCATGTTGGGTTCCACTGACAGATATTGAAGCATTTAGGTGTCGTTGAGCATTTCAGCCTGCTGTGACGCCTGCGGGGGGGGCTGCACTGTCCCGCTTAATAAGTTACATAATGTCTAAAGAGGTTATCGATAACCAAGAGCTTGTTTTAGTTTAGCAGCTTCATTTTGGATCTTGAAATGTTTGCTGGGATCGCATTAAGTACGCTTAAGTTTAACTGCCATTCCTCACCACTGGCGTGCATCTGCAGGTACAGCAGATCTCCATCGCTGCGCTGGACAGCGGATGAACTAGCACGAGGGAGAGGAACAGTCAGTGTTGTGACTGAATAGCAAACAGACTGTGGCATGAATAGCAAAGAGGCTTTGGGGGGTAAGAGGATCATCCATTCTGTGTGATGAGAACACCACAGGGCAGAACCAGGGACGCATCCTCATCCTCATGCTCAGGTGTGCTGCTGGAGGGGAGAACGGGGAACAGGGCAGCCATCGATTCCAGGAGATAATGATGAAGATCGGCACGATTGCATCGACAAATTTGAGCCGTTTACTTGAACCATTGTGTGTTCGTTTAGACATGTCCACCTCCACTACAGGCTAAACAATGAATAACCAACCTACTGACTAAGCTGCAACCTGTCTGGTCATGAATGTGCTGCACGTATAAACTGCAAATAACTGCAAAGATGTGAGGTTCCTGGTCTCATCACCAAATTCCCCATGTATCTGTTGCTAACGGATGCCTCAGGACGACAACACACTCCTCCAATGTTTTGTTAACCTTTGCACTCCGCCTCTTTCGTCCACAGAGGCTCGAATGAGCACTTGTCAGACTGGCCCCGACGGGCCAAGCAAGGCAAGACCCACAGAGCCCGCAAGGTCTCAGCCCGCCGCTAGCTCACATTAGTGGCCGCGTCGCTTTGATACGAAGGCCAGGAAGTCAAATTACCACCTGCGTTCAGAACAGGAAAGACTCGGGCAAAATGGCTGTCGCTCTGTGTCTACATGGTGTTGACATAAGAGATGTTCCAAAAACTCAAAAACAATTCGGTTTTGTTTACAATGGTGGTATGGACTTGGCTCTATACTAGCTGTTGAGGCGGGTTTAGCACTAAATGAAATGTGACTGATAGAAAATTAGAATGATTAGGTTGATCAATAGAGAGGAGAAATTAGATTTTGTAAACATCCGTCATCAGGGAGAAAGTCTTGACGTCAGTACAGACGTGACGGGAGATGTCCCCGGTGAACAAGACATTATTAAATGAAAGAATAAAATGCCAGGTGGCCAAAAGATCTTCTAATTAATCTGGCTGATATTTCAAAAAAGATCAGAGGTTAAACCACAACAGTTTCACCTTCAACTCTTTGGATCCTTTAGTAAAAGTGCGGTAATCATTAATAAAATTATAGATGAGTTATAGCGACATTAAATGCAGGGAAGCTCCAGCATTGACAAGAAAAACGCTTTCCAAGTCAGTAACAAAGGATGTTTAAAGTTTTGCCTCAAGAAATGACTGGAAGTATTAAAAGACATTGCATGAACAGACACACAGGGGGAAAAAAATCTGATAAAAATTGATCAAATCTGCATTGGCTCGCCTAAAGATCACATTGCTTTATGTAAATGAGTTTCTAATCTGCGACCATCTGTTTTATTGTAATGACCAGCATGGCATTAACTGCTTCTGGCAATTTATGAAGCAACTTGTTGCTCATTTGTAAAGAGGAAGTCCAAATTAAAAGTTTGTTTACAGAAATTACACCAGATGTAACAGAGCTTTTAAATAATCTAGAATTCAGCGGTCACAAAGGAGTTTACAATTGAATTACTCTGTGATGAAGAGGCTTATTGAGTCTTAATAATGTCGTTAGTAAGCTGGTGTTTGATTTTAGTTCACGTTCTATGTGTTCATTATAAACAGTAGAGCTTTGCCCCCTGTGATTGACTGCAGTATAGATCATAAACCCTTCTTTTTACAATCAATATTGCAGGTTAAGAAATTTATTACGCACTGAGAGCACCAGTGTGCCGCAGTGCTCAGGTCACGTTGTTCACTTTGTCCAACTGCATGCTCTCTGGTAAATGGTCAGAAGCGTTGCCAGGCAACGATGTCACATAAACACTTTTTTGGAGGCTCCTGCTGAAGGAAGCAGTGGAGTTATGTTTCCAGGGGTGGCAGTTTTCTGTGGCGCCGCGGTGTGACCGTGATGACACAATCTTAAATACGTCACTTTCACTTTACATCATCTTTATTTCTGAAGCTCTCTGGAATAAAGGGGGTGGGGGGGGGGGTATTTTGACACTGTCTGGCTTTTCTTTTTTTTTTTTTACCGCAGTCACTCTCTACTCCTCTCTAAAACACAGCTCCACGGCCCTGGGGAGTGGATTCTGGAGTGACAGCGTGTCATCACTGTCCCGTATCAGTGACTCACTGAGGCCCGCGTGCCCCCGGCCTGTCACGGTCCTGTCGCTCTCTCTTCTCTGGCCATTTTGCAGCACAACGCTGTCCCGCTACACTGTTGTCGACATCAGGTCAGATAAAGAAACATCTGTCTGTCTACCCCTTAAGGTTTGAGCAAATTATTTTATTTATATGTAAATATTCATTCTAGGTATATTTCTAAACTATTAATTTCACAATCAGTCAGAAATCTAACTGTGAATTGCTGATAAAAGACGATTAATGACAAACATGCTCGACACGTGTTCAGACCCAAATTTCCAGGCTTGACCTGACTTTAAAAAAGCAAATTACAATGAAACATCTTCTAGGACAACTCACTCCTAATCCTACCAGTTTAGCTTTGCCAACAAGATAACATTGAATCGCACGTGCCTAAACTTTGCAGGCTGTCATGTTTAAAATGGGTTTAAACTGGGATTACATCTGCAGTCCCACAGGTTTTTAAACTCGGTTAAGGTTTTCCAGCCTGAGACTTTCATTAAAAACTGATGAACAGAACACTCTGTGTCTCTGTCTACCTTTCTGGTCAAACCTCTTGGGACTTCCAACATTCGCGCTCTCTGCAGCCACCGTGAGTTGATGTAAATAGTCTGTTCTAAGAGCGATGAGAGCAAAGATTTAACATTTAATTCTAAAGATCGATTTCGGCAGTTTGCTGTAAAACCCCTCTTTCACCAAAGCAACATCACACCCACTTATCACTCCTCTGACACTCAGATCAATATCAGGATACATTCTCAGGGAGTTAGGTCGATAGCTAACAAAGGTTATCCACTGGATTATTTCTTTAAAACTGCAATCCATACTGCTGTACGAGTCCCGTTGTTGTGCAATAAAGACACCATATGGACACATAATTGAGAAACCACCTGGCTAAGGGAACTTGTCATGTTTTTTCTCTGTGTATTTTATCGTTTTAATGTCCTTTTCTTCTCCCTAAATCACATGTATGTTCATCATTGGGGGCCAGCTGTTAAAAAAAATTCAAGAGGTCATGTTATTCACTTCGTTGACCTTTGTTCCGTGGAATTTCCACTCCATTTGTATTCTCTGGCTCTAAACACCAAAACCTGTTCCGGAACCCAGACAACTCAAAGCCCAAACGGACATGGCGCGCTCGCCGTGCAGCTCGTGGGGAATGTAATGGCGTTCAGCCTGCTGCATATTCTGTAGCTAATTTAACAAAGCGGAGCGCGGCGAGGGCAGGCCGAATAAGTCGCCGGGACTATATTTCATTTGCAACAGAGCGGCCAAAGTTGGAAATGTAATAAACCTAATGAGACGAGCACAAGAGGGAGAGTTTAGTCTTAATCTGTGGGACAGGCAAGCAAGAAGCCTGGCTGCCGAATCGCTGCTGGTGCATTTGCAAAAACCTTTTTTCATCATCTCTCCAACACATCAAGAACTTCATTATTTTGGAAATTATATGCCTAAAATAGAAAAAGGTAATTGTGGTGGGACTTCGTGAACAGCAAAGGCTGATTTGCCGCCTGCTGCTGTCCACCTGTCAGCCATTTTGACACCTGACCTGCTGTAAAACCCATAAATTTTAGCTCCTTTAACAACTATTTCGGAGCTTGTTTTTCACTCTGACACCTTTTCATTGACTCACTGACACATGCTGCTTTCTGACAGACATATCTTTACATGGGAGGCGCGAGGCATCCCGTGGATGAATATGGATGGACCCGTCCATCTGTCCATCTGCCATTAAGGCCGCCCTGAAACCCGAACCCTGACGGCGCCTGGTGAGAGAGTCAGAAAAGGAGCTTGATGTGATAGAGGCTCTCACATTTTCCCCTAAGGAAGATCAGTCACACAGCTGAGGACCAGTTTCATTAATGCTCCTCTTTCAGCTGAGTCACGGGTGTGAAATTTCAAATGTTATCGTTGAGATTCTTGTTGGACACCAGCTGTCAAAAGGACGAGGACACAATTTTGAGTGTCACTAGGAGGAAGATGGATTCAATGGAAAGTTGAAGATAAGATCTCATCAACTTTTATCCATTACCTTAACTTAAAATCCATTATATCTAAAATAAAATTAGCTTTTGTGTAATAAGTTTTCTATACTAGAAACCATCTGTTGTGGACAGAAGTAACACCCACTCGTGTACGCTCAGTGGAGAGGAGGGTCAGGCTCTGACCTTTCCAGAACATTTGTAACAACAATTTTCTTCAACATTTGTCGGACGTTTATGCAACTGAGCTAACAATAAATACGACTTGGACCGGATTCTGTGGCAGCACGTTACCTCTACGGAGTAAAAGAGTCAGATCTGGGAGCCGCAGCATTTTTTTTAAAGATGATTTCCATAATGTGTCTCGATTTAGCTCTGAAACATGCCCGTCTCTCTTTCATATGTATATTTTATGGTAGCCAGATATATCTTCTCCCCGAGGAGACGTTGAAACATTTATTAAAGAGCAAAGAACTATGTTGAATTGGATTATGCGACCGGTGTCTCTGTCCTCTGAAATTCATTTAAGATATCTGGGAACGCGTTTTCTTTGATTCCTCCCATTCAGAAATGTAGAAGCGTATTAATCCCTTAAAACCATTCAATCAACACTTAAATATGTCTCAGAAAAGGAAATCAAAGCCCACTATGTTGTAAAAATATTTAATGTCTGAATTACTGCTGATAACAATGAAGGTTAGATTTTGTTTCTTATTTTGTTGCTCGTTGGCCTGATACAAGTTTAAAATGTCAGCTATTCAAGACTCTAAGCACATCCTATGCATGCCAGCATTGCAGTAATAAATGTATACCTTGGGAATTGTTCCTGCATCTGCATGCTCAACTTTAGATCTCATATTCTTCCCCAAGATGAAATAACTACATGTGGTCTCTCGGTGACTGTTGCTGAATGATGGTGAAGACGGCTCCAAGGGCCGAGCTGAAGGATCGACGCAGACAAACCCAAGCAGCGCCTCTCTGTAATTATCCATCTCATCCTTGTCCCGGCCTCCTGTGGGAGATCTGGCCTCCATGGTTGCCCATTTTACTGCTTTTAAACCAAAGGCTTTGATTTGTCTCTAAATTTTTTCTTGAGAAATTAAATTTGCATTGATTGATGACTTAGGGTCAGAACACTGTAAAAAGTATCTTTTAAAAAAACTAATTTTAGCAACAAATTTGTTGCTACGTTGTCGTGATCCATTACTACCAACTAAACGTGATGACACTGCTAACATTTTCCATCAGTTTGTCTGGAAACAGTTTGATTAATGAACTGATTTAACCCTTTTTGATAATAATTCCATTAGCTATGTCATTTACAGGCACAAACACTTTCCGGTGCGCAGAAATCGACCCTGTGATGTTCTCAGTGGCTCCAGTTGGAGGATGAGAAATATTGCAGCACATTAGCAGGAGCTGTGATGCATGGCTGCTCTCAGACCTCCATCTCCTCCACACCCGCAAAACCAAACTTCAGATCAGCTGAATGGGCCATAAGCGATGAACTCTGCTCCGGGCGGGATACGTGGTGATTTAAAGCCAAAAAAAAAACAAAAAAAAAAACCCCAGCTCAGACAACCTCAGTGGGCGGTGGAGTTGGAGGAAGACCAGATGAGTTTTCACTCATGGTGTTTCATCTACAGGTTGACAGGAAGCTCTTCGTCTTCCTGGAGTCTGGGAGAGCTGATGTCTGCGGTGACATCATTTTGTGGTGCATTCTGGGCTTTTAACGACGGTATATTGAGTGAGAACCAGGGTTTAATTCATGTTTCAGCTTAGCACTGGGGAGAGCAAATCAAGCGGAAAATAAAGCCATAACAACTTCTTCACATCAAGAAGTACATTAGGATTAAACTGCAAACAAACCGTTTTTCCAGATTAATGCTAAATAGCCTCATTAATTTCCCGTACATGGGTTAATAATATTTTTTTTTAAATACTATTTACTCTAAAAATCAATAAAAGGGTCCTACCAAGGCTAAATGATTGTTCCCAACATGTTTGAAACAGAGTATAAATATTTCATGGCAAGAGCAGAAGCTTCCTTAAACATTCAAGCATTATATCTATTTTGACTCATTTATGAAATGAAATGCTATGAGAGCATTTTACATAGCAGCAGCATGTCTTCGTAAGTGGAATGGTAGCATTTTTGACACAGTTAAAGAAACCAGACTTTAAGAAGAAGCAGGCGACTTCTGCATGCGTCATCGGCCTGACTCCATTCATTTGCAGCGTGTTTTGAAATTCGTGAAATTCAGGGATGAGTGTGGAGTCTTTCGTTCTATGGAAGCAGACAATGGCGAGAAGTCCTTGGCAGCCTGACTGGTGGAGGCGTGGATCGCTTCACCGTCACCATCGTATTGAGCTAGTTCGCGGTTGATAATAGCAACTATTAAACCAAGGCTAGTCATAAAAAAGACTTCTCCTACTTTGAACGGGAAAAAGAAATCTCTTTAGAGAAACACAAACTTTTTCTACATCAGCACTAATAAAACTTGCGTGGGTCTTATTTAACATTCATCCCAACTTTTTAATATGACAATAATCAATAATCTTAATAAATCTACCAGTAACAGGTTTCATTTAGTCAGAAAACCCACGCCCTCCAGTAGGTGGCGTAATAACACCACATAGCATCATTCTGCCCACTTCAAACTGGTCACACTGGGAGGAATGGGTTCGTTTGATGAGGACAGATCTGGCAGATCCTGCCGGAGTCGTACATCGACTTCATTAGCTGTGATGTATACTGTGCCGCCACGGCCATAACTCACTGCCCACCCGGCCGTAAAGACAGAGACAGCCTCGCTCATCGCAACAACACCAGCGCTCTCCCCTCCAGAGACCACAGGCTCATTAGAGGGGCCTCGCCCAATAGGAGAAGGTGGGGTAATGGCTGATGGTTAGACGGCTGATGGGGTCGGCTGTGCGGGGAAAAAATTCAAGGAGTGGATGAGATTTAAGCCAAAAAAAAAAAAAAAAAAAAGGAATATTTCAACAAATGTCTGTTTTCAGGCAGTATTTGTTGGTTAACTATTTAATTGAGATGATTAAGGTTTGATTTGAAATTCAATTGGAATAAAAATAGAAGGCCTTTGATCATCGTTGAGACACATACTGAGCCAAAAATTGCACCAAAAAAAGTGAAGAAAACCCGATAACACAAGTGTTGTTTGCTGCTGCGCCGTGGGAAGCCTGAATCAGAGCCTTGCAGAAATGCACTTTCATCTCTCCAAACACACCATGGCTGACTGTAAAATGTAACCTGACCTACAAAGAGAAAAGAAGGAATCAAAGAGCCGGCGCTCACGGGGAGGAGAGATCAAAAACAACTGGCAGAGGAGAAGTTGGGAATTTTAATCCTTGTTAAGTACATTCGAAATCATAATAAACGTCAGTCTGTGACATCCTCTGGTGAGCTCAATATTCCCATCACTGTGTCAGTCATCGTCCGTCTGTGTCATAGTGAAGTAGCTAGTGTGCTGAAATTTGAGCACTTCGTTGCCCCAGCTGGTCCATCCAGGCTGAAGACTCCTGGCGAACAGCTCCAGACGCCTGGCTTCAGCTCCGATGTAGGGCTTCAGCACGTCTGGAGAACCAGGAAGAGATGAAGAGGGATGACCACAGTTGGCGTGAACCAAAAGAGTGGGGTCAGTGAACGTCACCCTCCTTATGGCTGGATTTCACAGTTAGGATGCGTAACGAAATAACCTCTCAACCTTATTTTTAAAAACATTTTGGACCTCAGCGTTCTCTGCCGGTACAGAAGTTTCTTATTTTGACGTGACTATGACATCATGCTACTCGCATAGCAAGCAAAGCTAATGTCTTCAGACCCACAGACCCTGCAGTGCGGGAAAAAAAACATACATAAATAAACAGCATGAAGGTCATGAAAGACCCCTGGGCTTCAGTGATTTATGTATTGGTTTTAGCAATTCTGCATAAACAGAAAAGCCATTTTGTTTTGCTAATAACAGAGAAGATAGGTGGCATTCCGTGATCTGCCGCCAAGGTGAACTAATGAATGTGTTTTCAAGGTCTTGCATGAACACGCCGTCACGGTAAAGGCGTTAGATACAGAATGATTTCGATCTGCTCTAAATGATTTGATAAAAAGGAAGCTTTTTTTTTTGACAAAGCGGCACAATAATGATAAAATGTTGCTCCACAGATGTAAGTCAGGCGGGATTTCTGACTGTCATACCCCAGGCGGTTCCTTCACTTGCCAGTCTGGAGGCGACTGAGCACAGCCTTGGCCAACTGCCCACATCCTTCGCACCGTTGCAGAGTTTCTACGCGTATCCTGGGATTGACCTTGAGTCGACACGCAATGATCTTCCAGGACCAGCACGCCTGACAAAAACGCCTCACTTACTGCGCCCTTGTGCTGCGCGTGCACGCTCAGACCGATTCCTCCACGCTCGGGGAGCTAATGAGCAGGAGGACTTGATCATCAGTCTGACCCAGCCTGCATGATCGGTGTGTCCCGCCACCCACTCCTTCTCCCTTTGCGAGTCAGAGCGTCGCAGCGTGTAAAAGGCCAAACACGCAGCTCTCTCTCTGCCTCATTCACTCAAAAGTTCAACGGGGGAAAAGAAAGCTAATTATCCTTTTTAACTTTTAGAAATGGGACATTTGAAACTTCTGGGACTTGGGTAGGGAAGGGTTCTACTTCACTGGTCTCCAGACAGAACATATTCAGCCTTACATATTCTGCCTTAGAGGATCAGATTGAGTGAATTCAAGCACTCAAGGAGCAAGTTATTATTGTCGCGGCTCAAAAACATTCTTTATTGTGCAACCCTGATCCTAATTTTACAGTAGGTAGAGGACTACACACAATCACATGTCCCTCAGAGGATTTACAAATTTTGGCACCTGCAGGCCGTAAGACTAACGCAAAGTGACAGAAGCCATCTGTCTTTCCACTGATAAGTGATGGACCCTCGGAGCTAAAAAAGGCAGTGAGAGCTCTGATTTCTGGGGTTTAAACAGGGTGGAAGGAGCACCACCCAGCACCAGCAGATACTAACTGAGAACTTGTGTTAAATGGCAGCGCTGAACTGTCGGCAAACAGACTGCAAAGGTCACCACATTGGCAGCGTTTAAAAAAAGAGGATTGTTTTTTCTAAAACTGGACAAGAACAAAGTTCAGAACTAGTCAGAGTTCTTACATTAGATCCTTTCAAAGTCCTGAATGGTAATTACCAGATACACTGAGACAGTGAAAACTGTCAATAAAAACATCCTGACAGAGACATTTATCACCACGACAAACCTAATGCGCACAACTGCCATATAGTCAAAGAAGGTCCCCATTAATCAAAATGCATATTTCTATTTGGACAGGCGTCTTTTTCCCAGCCTGACCATCTGGCAGGGGTGTTCTGTCTCTCTAGCAGTGTCCCTTATCTCTCCATAGTAACCAAGAATGTCAGTGATAGGAGTCCCATCTGAGGGTGTGACACAAGTGGGTCAGGGTTTCTCAATATCGCGGGACTGTGGTGTTACACCACGCAGGCTGCCCGCTGACAGCAGCAGACGTGAGGCGCGTGACACGAACTGAAAGGAGACGAAGAAAGCGCAGGATGCTGAATGATGTCTCGCGGTTTCTATCTGATGCAGGAATGAAACCTTGGGGTGCGAGATTACCATCTGAAACTGGTAAAAGTCCTTTTTTCAGAAGCTGCTGGATGCAGTCCTGTAAATATCTTAGCAATTTGTAACTACTGCACACAGGTCTGTTACTTTGTACACATTTAGGATGAATGCAAAGAAAACCAAACTTTCTCTTACAATAATAACTTCAGATTAGACCATCTTGTGGATGTAAACTAATGATAAGACTTTGAACTGTGTGGGGATTTAACAGAGCCTCGCTCACAATCTACTTAATCGCCTTGTTATTATCACAGCTCTGCAATGACATCATGACATCTAAATCAAGGTATTTTAATAATGTCCAGCCACTTCAATGAGGTGGAGGCTTTTCTGTACTCCTGAAAGGGCACCAGCATTCGCACTCCCTACTCCACAATAAATCACATTCCCCTGAGAGGAAAGAGGTGACGTCAAGCCTCTCACAGGCCCTGCATATTCATTCTCAAGGTTTTAAGTTTGCTTCAAGTAGCAGAATTGGTGGTGGAGTTGCCACACCTTAATCCGTGCAAACTGGGACTGACTTGTGTAACAAATGAAACCCATCAGAATTCAAACAGAGGGTGTGCTGAGGTGTCGCATTTGAGTACCCCAACATGAGCACCTACAAACACCTGACAGCATGATTACAAGAATATGCTAATTTTATTGCTTACATTTCAAATCAATGCACTTTCTCCTAAAATTATTTTGACTGACCGGTAATTTGGTTTGTAGATTTAAAATGAATAAATTCACATTTACAGGGCGATAATAATCCGTGATGTTGCAGCACTGCCCTCTGGTGGCGTAATAAAACACATCAGGAACACTTACCTGAGAGCGAAGGCTTCTGGGAGTGGAGAGCTGATGGGACACTGACAATTAGACGGTGATCTTCCACAGGGACATCTGGGGTCTCTAAAGACCTACAAGTGGTGAAACATGTCAAGGAAAAAAATCTGACTTCTACTCATACATGTGAAGACTTTACCTTGAACTCTCAGGTGAGCAACGATATCGACCCAAAACCAGTGATTCATAAGGCTTCTTATGAGGTGAATCAAGTGGAAAAACAAACTGTCCCGATGTGGTAACCTGAGGAAAAGGATGCTCTTGTAAATTTAGATTTCCATGAATGAGAGCTTCTATACATTTATATGCACTGTATGCAAAAAAAAGAATCATACCTTGACCCAAAACCACTCAGCCACGACTTCTACTCCCCAGTGCGGATACAGCTCGTTGTGAACGAATCGCAAGTGGGTGGAGCGGTTTGTGACCCAGGTTACCACCAAACAGTTGGGACTCGCCAGGAGAGGTATTGGGAGCCGTTTCAGCTGAGTTGATGGCAAAAAACTGTATCTGTATTGGGAAAACAGACAAAAGAAGATGACTTATGAAAGAAATTTGACCCTTCAGGTAAATTACTCACAAATTGGGCCTGGAAGAAGACAAATATGAGGAATCATGAGAATTTTTGGAAGGATGTAATGTCTAAAGGTGAAATATTTGAGAAAAGTTGAACTCATTTCTCAATCTAAAAAAGAAATGAAATGATTTTTAGGTTTTGTAATAAAGTAACTTCTCTACACCTTCACAAAATATTGGATTACCTGCGACTCCTCTTCACCGACTTGTTTTCCCATGGTGGATCCATAACTATTACGTCAAACCTCCCACCATCTGCATGAGAAGCAGCTTGGTTAGAAAACAGACAGGGAGCTTTAGTTTAGTTGTCATTATGTATTCAATTTTTTTTTGTACTCACAGTCCACAAGAGGCCGTATTTGTGTGAAATCTGACAACAGGAAAGTGGTGTTTGGTGGTATTACATATTCTTCTCCCATCAGTGAAACCACTGAGGCCATGTCTGCAGTGTTTTCTGTTAGCCGTGAGAATAAATCCACATGTGAGGTGTCTCCATCTCCTTCAGTGAGAGGCTGGACACACTGCTCCTGCTCCTCCGCTAGAGGGAGCTCTTTGGCCATATCGCACAGTGCAGCCAGGTTGCACTCCTGGGATGGAAGAGGCCCTTCTGTGGCATCTGTGGCTCCACTCAGATAACCTAGAGACTGGGCAGCATTCACCAGGGCCTTGGTTCCATCCAGAATCACAGACCGAATCTGGATTTGCACCCAAAAAAAAAA
>BJFM01001163.1:173251-225565 GCA_016586285.1 Arothron firmamentum | reverse complement strand
GGGGGGGGGGGGGGGGGGGGGGGGGACAACAATGCGAGTTTTCCCACACTGCATTGTTGCAAACTTGCGGCTGAGAGCAGATCCAGCTGCATGTGTTTACACTGCTGCACACAGGAGTCTACCGTCCGGACTGCAACCCCCCATCGCACTGCACGATGACTAACGAACCAGGAGAGCACATGTGCACAGACGACCCCCCCTTCACTGTTTTACAGGCACACACACACACACACAGGCTCCCCTCCGTATGTTGAGTTTAACAAGCAGACCTTTCTGGCCTCCGCACCAAATGGGGCTTTTCCTTGGGTGAGGGGACAAGCTGCCTGCAAACATGTGGCCTCCATCGGGGGCCTCGCCTTACAGAAGAGGGGTAATGGCTGCTACTTGCCCCCCTGTGGGGGAGTTGATTTGTTGATACATTCCAGGGAACACAGCACCACATGTACAGTAGTGTAGTTACAAGGGGATGATGGGAAGCTTTGTGTTTCTCCAGAGCAGAATCAAAGTAAAACTGAAGAAATGCAGCAAAAGGGTTCTTCAGAACTTCAGACCGTAATTAGAGCCATCATCAGTTTCCCTCGTGGAAGTCACATCCGTGCCAAATTGAATACAAGGGGATCACATGGTTACATTTGCAAGCTTACTTCATCCATAAATACCGTGAATGTTTGCGAGGAGTTATGAAGGCATGTGTCAGTGTTTACTCTGGTCACGCACAGGGATCAAACTGTATTGACGTACTTTATATGACATTTTTAGAATAAAAACAGTCCTGCTTTTAAAATGTGGATCCAATCTAAAATCCACTGAGTAATTTCCCATCATGCCGAAAATTCTGATGTAATAGTAATAATAGTGCCGTGTTCCATTTTCTAATCACATTGCCCGTGTCTGTCTCCTTCAATCTTCTCCAGAAGTCGAGGTCACAGCGGACAAAGCGGGCGGTCCCCACAGACCAAGTCAAAGCCTCCCAGTACCGCTGGGGCCGATGGACGCCACCCTTCCACCCCCGCCAGTGATGGAGGCTGGAGAGGCAGGACCCCCCGGTAAGATGACCGCCACGTCCAAGCTTCCCAAAGGTGTCGATGGCAGCATCATGCCCGTAAAAGGCTTCGCTGGGGCGCCAGGTGAGGAATTCACAACAGCACCATTTTGAAAAATGATTTCTTTGTGTTTCAGAATCAACCTTTAAATAATCACCATGTCTGTTATTTTGTAGCACCTCCCAGTGTCAAATCTTCAGACTCATTAAAGCTCAACCTGCTTGTTGTTCCAGGTAAGAAAATACCTGTTTTTCATGCTGCATGATTGTTAACCCTGAAGGGTGAAATGTGGTTTTTCCTTGGACAGGTGTGTCCCTGCCGCGCAGACACACTCCTCTCAAGCCTGCCCAGGCCTCAGGTCAGAGTTCATTCACCCTTAAACGCGTTTACTGTGTCTGCTGGACGTGTTAACGATGCGCATTCTCTGTTCAGATGAGCGAGTTTCCTTCTCAGCTGGGCTGACTCTCCAGCTGCTCGGAGAGGTTGGAATCATTCGATTCAACAAGGTGCTGATCAATGATGGAGGACACTATGATGCTCTTACAGGTAACTTGTGTTGTCAACAAAGGGATTACATGTACAGCACTTTGTCCTCCATACCAATAGAGCGGTAACACTGTCCTCTCTGCATCCTCAGGTGTTTTCACAGCTCCCACAGACGGACGCTACCTGGTGACCGCTGTGCTCACCGCGCAGCGTGGTGAGAGGGTCGAGGCCGTCCTGTCAGCGTCCAATCGCAGCATCCAGAAGCTGGGTTCTGCAGGGTCGCCTCCGAGCTCAGCAGCTCTGCCGTCACACGGGTGTCCCTGCAGCAGCTCGGCCTCCGTGAGCCTGGTCGTCCCCCTGACGAGGGGAGATCGACTACAACTCGTCCTCACTGCTGGAAAACTGGCCGTCTCCAACCCTCCGGAGGTTCTGTCATCTTTCAGCGCAGTGCTTCTTTACCCCAACCCGTCAAAACGGTAGCCCTGTTTTTTAATTTCCAAAGACTCCATGAAACAAAGTCTGATAAAACATTTATTTATACCAGTAAGAATTTTGTGTTTATATTGTATTATTGCTATTTCTTTATGTAATTTTAAGAGCTTTATCTTGCAAATACACTCAAATTAAACATTTGTTGTCCACCAAACCAATTATCCCACAGTTCATTCTAGTACAAACACATTGTTTTACTGGTATCTTTACTGTATGAGGACATTCATCATCCCTTCTTCCTTACTTTGCAGATGAAATGCATATCCTCAAATGTCATGTATTCTATTTTTTTCCCCCAAAATCAAACAATATAGACACAAAGAAAACAAGTTTCAAATATTCTCTAACATGAATTAAACCTGATCAGTTGATACCATTATATGTCGTAATTAAAATCTCATCACTTTCATAGAAAGAGTACATAAAAAGTTACAACAACAATAAACCTGATGGCTGAAACACTCATCAAAAATACTTTTCTACTGTGATTGTGTAAACAGTCAAAAGTGCTGATTTTAAATCACAAACGATGTGATTATTCCAGATTCATGCTGTTAAATCTTCAGAGTAATACCGCAGTTTCAATTTTGATGCAAGTAAGAGATGAAAACATAGAGTATCTGCTGTAAAGGCTATCCAGACAGGTGCGTTGAGGGGAATTTGTTGTCTTAAGAATGTCTTTTCCTTTGTCTGGTTTTGTGTGTTTGTGTTTCACTCTTAAGAGCTACCCCATTAAATGTGATCTGGCCTGGTATTAACTGACTTCATTTACATTTTTGCGGAATGTGTTGAAATGACGGCCTAAACCAGCTCCTCTAAACACACCTGAGCGATGGGTTGTCTCCAGAAACAGAAGGAGCTGAACTCTGGGCAGCTGAAGGTGGCGTTGTGCTGTGAACTCCGTAAAGGAAAAACATGCTCCACCAGCTCGCTCAGCCGGCCGTATCTGTGAGATAAAAACCGACATTGTTGGTGGAGGGGGGGGGCTAAAAATAACTCCTGGATGTTGGCAACACTTGGGCACTGACGTTGTTTTGTTTCCTCGGGCCTGCTCCAGGATCAACTCCCCTTTGGGATTCACTGTGAAGATCCGACACGCGGGAACGCCAACTTGCTTGTAAGCAAACACATCCTGAAAGTTCAGAGAGACGTCAATCTTTGTACTGTGTAACTATTTCATCAAAATTAGGGCAAAATCTTGTATTTACGCTGTCTCTGTTTCCAAACGCCGCATAGAAGGGAGATGTGGTTGGAGAAAAAAGGCTCTTAATGTCCGCCAGACACTCCACCTTGAATTTCTCAGGCTTCTTTTCAATGATCTCTCTAAAGAATGAATGAAGCTGCAATTAAACGTGCTTTGATGAAAACATGTTTTAAAGGTTACCTGTTCTCAAAAGAGTAACGTTTTTTATTTTGCTTAGCGCATATGAAATTAAGAGTTAATAAATTCAGTTTTAAAAAAATGAACAAAGCATGAAAGCTGTGATCTGTTTTGATCTGTGCGGCGTTTTAGTGCACGAAGCTGCAGGTCTGCACGCTGACAGACCACACAGACCTGTGGAAGGCAGAGAAAAGGCTGCTGGGGGACAGCATGAGGGGCCCTTGAGGCAGCAAGGTCCCCCTGTCGTTCACCCAGTGCAGGTACCCTCGGGTCATGTCAGCCATGCCGATCGCTCGGGCCGAACAGTACAGGAATTTATAACCGTTCCTACAGTAGACAGATGAGGATTATTGGAGTTTATGATCCAAGGAACTGATCGCAGCAGTCGGGGATGCTCATGAGGCCTTACTCGTGCACTGAGTGGTAAAGCTTAGCAATTCCTTGATGAGTCCAGTCTTTGCCGAGCTGAGGCAGAATGTGACCAAACACGTCTGATCTTTGGGAGGAAAAAAACAAATATCCCGTTACTATCCAGAGTGTTTCAAAAAGGATGCCAACATTTCAAAATAAACCTACTTTGTGATGGTCCCATCAATATCAGAAATGATGACCTTGTCGTCCCAGTTCCACAGGTAGATGGTGCCCTCGCAGCGGCACGTGCCCTGGTACTGAGTGGTTATGCTAAAGGTGACGTCATTGGGTCCGTCTCTGAGCTTCAGGCTGGCCTATGAGACACAGAAAATGAGTTTAACACATATTTAACACTGTTGGACATGACAGAATCAGTATCGTCATGATCTGTGCTTTGTTGTCTGTTTACACACATATCAGAAAAACAGCCAGTGAAATTAACCAATCATCTCACTATCTGGTCAGACGACAGGCGCAGGGACTTCCTGTAAGAGTGACAGGGCGCCAAGCTTTCTGTCTGCACATGATTAGTCTGTGTCGGCACAGGCGCCACAGTGTGCAGTTCTTTGGTCTCATCATCGCTGGACCACTCTGACGCTTTCTGACTGCAAGGGAGAATGAAGAAATACAGGCGAACGTTCACGCTGGCAGCCACAAAAATGTCAAAAACAACATTTTAAAAATGTTTATTGCAAAATTAATTTCTTTTTTGAGAGAAAATCTGGCACAATCTTCTGAATCTGTACAAATACGCCTGCAGTAGCGATCACAGCCATCAGAGGGCAGCAGACCTAATCTGTATTTTTCAGAAACCATCAAGTACATTATAAATAAACCCACAGTTACACCAGAATCACGAGTTGTTTACAGGCTTTTTTTTTTTTTTTTGCTGTCTAATATGTTTACCATGTACTGCTTGTGTTGGTGTGTGCTGTGTGAGACTGCTGCTGCTGCTGACTCACCGTGCTGGTGGGGCCTGGTGAAGGGCTGGACTGTCTCTGCTCAAAGACTCCTGCCTCTCTAATTTGATCTCTGACGAAGACTGAAGAAGAGGAGAAGGTTCAGAAGAAGCAACGACGACATCAACACAAGAGCGATGCCACGGTACAGATGGATCTGAGGATTCTGTCCTTTATTTGACTGGAATAGAAAATAGATAAAATAAGCAGCTGGTGGTAATTCGGTCTGTACCTGTTTTACACTGCTTTTTCTCCAAAACCACCAGCGACCCGATTTTTTAGGCATTCTTTCTTTCACCCAGGCCTCCTCAGTAGCCTGCCAATTGCATGAAAGATTTATGTGCAAATATAAACTTTAAAAAACGTCCACGTAAAGACGCAAGAGTAAAGAATCACCTTTGGCAAATTCTTCTGAAAAGCCTGCATACAAAGGATCAAAGGTGCTGCCAGTGTCCAGTTATAATACCTAAAAGAACAAGGCTCATTTACGCATCCTGTTGACACCACACACGAACAGCAGCAGCATCTACAAGACTCACCTGTTGGCTATTTTAACTACCAAATTTGGGTTGTCAATTATCGAAGGATTCTCTGCAAATTCATTGTAGGTGATGATGTGCTCCAGGAATTTATCTACGGTTGATAAAACATGGTGAAAATGGATTTATCACTCTAAACAAATGACTGCTAACAGTTTCCTGGGCACCTTTGGAGATCTCAGAGTTCTCGCCGACACCTCCGCACAAGGACAAAGTGACGTCCGGAAGGTCAGCAGCAGCAGAGTCGGACAAGCACTCGGTGCCGCTGTCTGCCGCCGCGCTGCCCACAGACTGGGGCGACTGGGATTCAGAGCGTCTCCCCATCTCCACCCAGTGTTTAGGAACATGCTCAGACTCACTGGAAAACAGACAAAGTCGTTATTTTCACACATCAGGAGACACTCGTGTTACCGATGAGGTTCGTTCTTATTAATTGCCTTGTTTGTACCTTTTGGGGAAATACCGGGCGATAACGTCAGGTTCGAGTACATTCAGGTCATCCAAGTAGATATCTTCAGGTCCCTGATGTTGACTCCTCTTCCTCACAGCTTCATGAGAGAGAAAAAAAAAGATATGATTGTTCTGTTTTATCTCACTTCCTCCTCTTCTTGAATGCAGAGCAGACAAAGAGAATCAGGTCAGAGGCCATATTCAAACCACATCCTGCCTCCACACACTCAGCTCTCGTGCACCTGTACATGAACGTTTCGGTCTCAGTAATAACCTCATATCTGAAACTTCTGAAAAAGCTGTAAACATCTGATAAGAGTGTTACCTCTCTTGGTGCCGGAGAAGTCAGTGGTTCTTGCATCAGCCGTTGATGGGCCAGCCTTAGCGCTGTCTCCGTTGGCAGCAGAACCACTGTCCCTGCTGCTGGGTGGCGAAGAAGTCCACCTTGTCTTCCGTGCACATTTCGTGCCGACTTCAGTGTTTGCAGTACAGGGCTCGGAGGCAAAACTGCCGGTGGTCAAGTCTGCAAGCTCAGGCTCGTTGTTGGTGCAGATTGCATCACATGGTGAAGATTCATGTGGCTGCAGTTTGAGGTTGTGATGATCAAAACTGATGGTTCGAGGTTCTGGCTTTATAATGCTGCATACAGGATCTATTTTACTGCACTGTTCCTCCATGGCTTCTGCGTTTAAGATAACCCTGAAATGTGTCTTCTCAGAGGGAGTGATGGTCAGAGTCTTTGGTTCTGACTTATCCTTTTTGTTCAGCTAGATACCAGAAGGGGGAAAAAAAAGGTGTACAAACACAAATTTCCAAATATTCTGACATTGTGAAGATTCAAATCTCACCCTTGTGGACTCTGGGAACTCTCCCCAGCTCCAGCGCATGTGGGCCTCAGCTCTGAAAATGGTGTCTTCTGGTTTCATCAGCTCAGAGTCGCTGTTTGGTGACATGTTTTCAGACATGTCAATGCTGTAATCAATCCAAAAAATTAAAAACAATTTGTAGTTCAGATCTGCAGAATCAACCCTGACTGTTTGTTTTTTTTAACTAAATCTTAATGGTAAGAAAAGGAAAGGTCGTACATAGTGCATGGAGACCAGTCTCCATCAGAGAAGGGGTAGCTGTCCCATTCCAGGGCTGTGATGGGGGAATGCTGCCTGAGGTCCATGTTATCATTACTTGTAGTTGATGTAGATGTCCTGAGGAGAAGAAACACCGTGATTAAGTAACGGTTTACAATGGTGATTGTTTAGCCAGTCACAAACTAACCATTGGCCGTGAGTCTTCTCCTCATCAGAGCTGAGCTCACAGAGCTCCACCTCCCCGCCAGCAGGTGTGGTTTGCTCCTCCTTGCGCGGCTCTGTTTTGTGCTTTTTCCTGCGTCTCTTCCTCTTCTTGCCAGCCGTACTGGAGCAGGCCTGCACATTTCTAGCAGACGGGTCCTCTGGACCCAGAGGTTGGCTGTTTCCCATCCCTGGTTCTCCACATCTGCCCTCTCTGCCCCTGAGTACGGCCTCTTCTGTCGTGATTGGCGAGGTCATCAGGTGAGTCGGCACAATTTCCTTTATAAAACAGAATAAACAGAGTCGTCCTTTGACAGAGCTACATGCAAAAAAGCAACTAAAAAAAAAGTTCAGGCAAGGGATCCCTCTGCTGGCAGGCAGCATTATTATATTCTAAATTATATTCGATTTTAACTGCATAACTCACATTTTGCTGCTCTGTCTCTTGGACAAAAAAGGCCTCCCCATTGTCTCCCAGCTTCATGTGTAAATCCACTGGCTCTCCATTGATTTCAATATCAATCTGCAGAGTTGAACAACAAGGTTTTACCAGGTTCCACTTGGTAAAGAAGATAAAGCAAGAGGGGAAAAAAAACAATCAACAGCTTTGTGTGTGGGATTGCTGCTGTTAGCAAAGGCTTAGTAAACTAGAGTAAGAGTTTGAAGCCAATAAATAAAGAATAAGAAGGTCAAAAAAAGATTATGTCGTATTAAAATATCTAAAACCTTTCATTTACATAAATAAAAAAATAAACATTTTAATTTAAATAAATTAGGCACTCACTACTTTTTCCCTGGAGCGCAGCACTCCCAATTTTCCAAAGCGCACATGGAAAGGGGAGCACTGGAAAGTCCCGTCAGGCTGTCGGACCACGATCACATCGATGCAGCCCGACAGCGTGGCCTGATTGAGCCCCTTGTACAGCTCCTTCACCGTCACCAGCACCTGACCCGCCAGCTGCCCCACGTAGTTCATGGTGTCCACCTGCCCGTAAAAAACCCTCACTTAAAACGCAAATAAATGGAACCGCTGCGTTTTACATTACCAAGTCTGGACGCTGGAACAGCATCAGTAAAGTGAAAGCCCTTCTGTCCCATTTACCTCGAAATAGCAGTCGGCTGGTGGTGATGGTTTGAATTACTGTGACTTGTATTTATTGCATTTATTCTAACTTTTAAATAAAGGAAAATGAGCCTTACTTTCCAAAAAGATCCGCTTTTCACATGAAAAGTTGTGAATTTAACATTTCCAAGAAAAAGGCAAGGAAAAAAACTATCCAAAATCCCTTTATTCTTAACCCTGAAAACCTTCAGACTGGCAGCAACCAGAATTCCAAGTACTTAATCTGGCAAGACAGCGAGGGGGTGGGGTGGGGGGTGGGGGGGGGGGCTTTGTCTGGAAGAATTATGTGAGAATGAAATTAAAATAATTTCACAGGTTTCATTTCATGTCTGAACAGTCTGAGTCAGGAACAGAGTTAGCATTGAGAAGCAGTGAAAGCAAGAGCAGTTAAGGTCAATTTGGGTTCAATTTAAAGAAAGAAAAACATCTACAGCTCTGAATCTGCATACGTAACTCACCAGAGTCCACGGGGACCCGAGCTGCAGCCCCTGGCCCCGCTGCTGCTCTAGAGGAAAACTGAAATCCATGTCTCCACAGCTGCACTGATGCAGGCTGCAGCTCTGTGTCCTCCCCCCTTCCTCAACCAGGCAACCTGCTGCTGTATTGTGCAACACACTGCAGCTCAGAAAGCCTCTCTTGCCCTTCTAAGGGGGCAAATTACCCCAAACTGAACCCAAAACACATTTATGTAATCTGTTTTAGCACAGGACACCATTTCTTCTTTGCACAGAAAGCTGAAATATAGCATTTTAAGTCAAATTAGTGCAGCATTTTGAGATAAACCAACAACCAGAGGCACTACAGTTTGCTCTGGTTGTCAGTGAAAAGGTCACCCGATACGTGTACAGAAAGCTGAGGTAACACAACACTTACACTGCGCTTTTGCACTGTGGAACACTGTTGAATTCACATGCGCACAAAGCAGAAGTAGCCAGATGAGAGGCATCAACAAGCAGAACTCTCCAGCGAGCTCAGCTGCTGCAGCATCCAACAATCAGCCAGAGCCTCCACACATGCAGCACCCCAGAAAGAGAACTGCTTAATCCCAGGAATTTAGATTTAAAAAGTTCATTTCCTGAGCTATCAGTGTTCAAATTTAGATCTGAGGTTAAATTTAGATCGGAAATATATCTACAGCAAAGGAAGAAGAAAAGTGGTGACATGTTCTTACACCTCTAAAATTAGAAACTCTTCAAAACTAGTACACTTCTATTATTGACAAGTCCCTTGAGCAATATATTATTATAATACATAAAATGTGCTTTATGGCTCAAATCCAGCACAGCCAGTTCCTATCCAACACCAGAGGTGACCTGACAGGTGCTAATCCCTCTAACAGGATTAGAACAAATCTAGCTTTCACTGTGCTGCTCATTGCATCCTAATGTGACTCTGTCAGCCAGTTGCTGGGTTGGCCAACATTATGTCATGTATTGTTCACAAATTCATGTCTTGTTTACCATTAAGCTAAGGCCGCATTGTTGTAGTAACCATATCTTACATTGCCTTAAAGAATACTGGACTGTTGCTTCGTTGACAACAGTATGTTGGGCAGATGTTAGCTTGTTTTTATACTTTTTATAGGTCTTGTGTTGTGTGTTGCTCGCGAGCAAGTTCAAATCTTACATATAATACTCACAAGTAACAACAGTATGTTCCAATTCTCTGAAAGTTAACGGTTATAGTATAGTATAATGTTGATAATGACTAAAGATTGCAAATCTTGGCATCAGCTTGAATAATTAATATCTTCAAGAGTAAATACGTACAATAATTTGGGGCATTAAATGGTGTCAGTGGCTATTTTAAGCATACACATTTAATGTATACTAGTACAGGAAGTCATCAGGAAATGGACCGTCGAGGGAAATCATGTAAAACACAGTGATAGATTTGCAAATTGAATTTTTGGGGGGTATTTTTAAGAGGAAGAAAGAGGAAGAAGATACAACTAGGATTCTAATGTTTATGAAGCAGGCTAGTCAAAACAAGGGAATATACATCTATTTCTAGTTACAGAGGCAGTAATGCTTAAATCGACAAAAACAACCTCAAAGATGTGCTTCAGTAAAAACAGTTGTATGTTTAGTGAGTAAAATAATGCAATTTGGCTAGCCTGCAACACTCAGAAATCAGGCGCTCATTAGCTCACCTTACTTAACATGACGAGTTACCACGAACCGCTAACTTCAATGAGCTGCACGGACAGCGCTGAAGGTGTTGAATATTAACGGTAATTCCTCCACAGCCCTTTGTCTACGTCTCTTACATCTAGTAAGAAGCAGAGAAACAGTCATCCTACCTGCAGGCGACGAAGAGTTTCGGCCACAATCACATCGGTGATCGGTTTCTTCGCCGGCAGGTAGTTCGGTAAAAATCGGCTCTCTCCGGAGCTGGAGCCGAACGTGTCACGTGATCCCATAGAGCCGAGGCCGCAGAAAATGACGGGGTTGATTATTAAAATGAGAAGACAAACCTTTGTAATTTACACAGGAGAATAATAATTCTTCATTTCACTAAACAAACGTGTCAAGAGTTCTTTATTAATACATATATAAAGGATAAAATGCTCACAACATACCGTGATCTTAACTCAACAAACACGTGTCTATTTCTAGCCTTAATAAACGTATAATGTAAAATAAAGCTGCTTATTCCATGACTATGTGGTAGATTATTTCAATGAGCAGTAAAATAGAAGAAATACAATGTAGGAAAGAACACTGGTTAAAAATGGTAAAAAGAGCCAATATCAAATTTTCTCTATTAGACTCCTGCAGCAATATCGTCTGTTTCAGAGAGTGTTTCTGTTTCAGTCAATGTTGCAGGCTGCTTGTGGGATTCTGATTTGTCAGAAGTTAACGGCTGGCCAGGATTCTTCTGTTTTTCATCATCTCTTTGATTCGAAGTTGAGGTTTTTGGCAACTTGTCTTCACCAGTTTGTTGCATCTGAAGAGCCCTTGCAGCAGATTCTGCAGGAGAACAATTATCAGTAAACAATTCAACTTACTTGTCACCACAACCTTAATTTCAGTCATCTCACCTTTATGCTTTTGTTTTTTTGAAGTAGAGCCTGGAGTTTTCATCTTTTCTTTCGGGGTATTTGGACCAAACACCACATTTCCATCTGCATCGGTCCAATATGAAGTCACCCCCAAGTCTGGCGTTCCCTCTGTGACCTCCAGCTACACAACCGAAAAACAGCAGTTAGACGCAATCGCACCATGTTTTCAAAGCCCCGTTTTAAGGAATTAAATCACAGCGTCCAAAATAATCTACTACTCACCAAACAAGTTCCCTGATGGTTGAAATATTGAGTTGAAAGTTTGTTGTGGATAATTTTATAAATCAGTCTTGCATGTGGAATTTTAGATTTCATGCAATAAAATTATCTGGGGGTAATTTAGAAATGTGGAGGAGGATAATGCTTGAGTTTATGAAGGATGCTAAATATATAATACAAGATACATTTTTGTTTTAGTATCACATAAATTTGGTAGAAGAAATTTTTGGAGCATTTTAGCTTAGCATAGAACTAAAAACAACTACTTGCAACGTGATGTGAAACATGGAAAGTACTTTGATTTACAACCACTGGGTGTGGGGCACGCGGGGGAACATGATTAGTTTTCTCCCACTGAGGGGTGTTTTGTTGTTTTTGTTTTCATCTAGCTGGTATATTTTCCAGAGCATCGTGAGTTCAGGGGATGTCTTCATGCTGGAGGTTGATCTTCAGGCAATCTGGGTATTCAGAGGCATGACTGGGAGTGAACAAGGAAAGAGTGAAGGGAAAACAGAGCGGAAGGTGTGCATCGAAAGTAGGAACACTCAGAGGAGGGAGTGAGGAAGCACATGCTAATGTTTCGGTTTATTAGTTTCATCAAAAACACAGGGGAAGAGGAAGTGATGCACTGAGTCAACAGCCTCATAACAGCGAGACTTATCATCATCACAGTGAGGATGAGGGACTGTGGAGGATCACAGTGATGAAGGACGGCAAACAAACATGTTTACTACAGATAGGGAGAGAGTGATTCAAAAAGCTCAACAATAATCCCAAAACAGATGGTCAAATTTTAGCCTGCTTGCAGCACATTCTGCATGACCTACAGTGAGTACGGAGGACCTTATCACTAGCGAAGCTTTGCAGCTTCGCTTTGAAGGAAGTATCTGTTTAAATAGCATGAGCCGTTCTTTTGACCCAGTTGTGGGTAATGATGCTTTACTGGTACAGTACAATCTGCAACAGTAGATGTTAGAACTATGCAGAATGTGAGGCAAATAAAGTAAAACTCATAATACATTTTTTTACACTGACATCTACCTTATTTAGTGGCTTTGTGCATAATTATGTATAATTTTTTGGCTGTGAAATTATTTATTACTGTTTTATGGTGAAATCATAGCAGCACAATGATTCTTGATTGAACTATAGAACATTTAATATTTAGCACCTCTATAATTTATATTCTACACACATCTCACGCATCCTTAAACCTTTTCCTTCTTCACCATTTCGGCTCCATTGGGAGGGTTTTTTTTGTACATATTTATGCCAACATTTGGACCACGTCTATTTTTTCTTGCTGCCCGCTTCATCTGGGATGAAGACACTTACAGTGAAGTCCCCGCTCTCCGTGCCGTACTTGTTCTTCACCAGGATGCTGTACTTGCCACTGTCTGACGTATCCACCCCAGTGACGAAGAAGTTGGCGAACTTGCCCGACTCGAACTTGAGGATGATGTGCCCGTCCGTTGTGATCTCCTTGTCGTTCTTCAGCCAGGTGACCTCTGGCACGGGGTCACCCGAAATGTTGCAGGTGAGACTGAGAGCCTTGGGTGAGGAAAAGGAGACTCAGAATAAAAATGATGCTGTTGAGGAAGCAGAAAACGGAAATGAACCTGTTTACCTTGCCCTCCTGTATGGTGACCACGTCAGGCAAACCGCCTGCTACTCGAGCGCGACCTGTGAATAAATAAATAAATACATTTCATCATTACACTGGATTCTAAAGCTGTCATTTAATAATTTAAAGGTAGATTTGAACACACTTACCTCTCTCTGCGATCGCAGCAGCTCTAATGAGGTAAAAGAAAACAAAAAAGAAAATACTTTAGTTTATATATGCTGTGATCGATGGGACACAAAGCTAATAATGATGCTCCAACTCACTTGAGTCTCCGGAATTCTGCAAAAGCGTCCTCAAATGCTGCGAAACAAAACAGTTATTTCTAAATGTCCAGGTTTGTTGGGCTGTGAGAGAGCTGGATTCACTCATCCTCACCTTGACCGGACAGCTCTACGGTCCTCCTCACGCCGCCCTTCCCATCGTAGAACTCGATAGCGTACTCTCCCATGTCCTTCTCCGTGGGCTCTGTGATCTGCAGGAATATCTGCTCCCCCACCACGCCGCTCTTGATGCGGTCAGAAAAGGCGATGGCCGTGTTCCTGCGGACGACACATAACAATCAGATCTCAAACAAACACTCACGCGGGTGAACGCGTGGACGGGGGACTCACTTGTAGTGCCATGTGATCTGCAGCAGGTCGTTATAGTAACTGACAAACGTGTAGAGCCTGATGCCCTGATCTGTGCTAGTGATCTTCAGCGGCGTGGAGGAGTTAGCTGCAGTTTGGATCCAGAGTCAAACGCGCATTCAAAGATAAATCAGGCAACATGTGATCTGCGATGTGGAAGAAGGGCTTCTTACCGATAAAACTGAATACTTCGTTCATTAAGTCTTTGAAACCTAGAGGAGAACATAAAAAGTGATCCACCTGCTAGACTAGGATGTAACCAAGTCCTCTTCGTGCAGCCCTACCTTGATCCTTCAGATTCAACGTAGATGTGTCCTTCCCTCTGTCATCCTTCAGAACGACCTCATAAACCCCAGCATCCTTCTTGGAAATCTGACAAGAAGAGCAGGAAAACACCAGATTCAGCCCCGGAAGGTCAAAGGATTCCAATCTCACATTCATCTGAAAGGCAAGCTCTCTCTGGTGCTACAGATGCAGCAGAAAACACATATATGACGCAAAAGCAAAAAAGCACACAGACGGACAGACGGATGGACGGACAGGTCGAGTAAATTCAAAGCATTCTCAGGCAGAACAAAACCCAGAACAGTTCCAGACTTTTAGTCTTCTCCAGATTACGTTGTCGGCATGGTCTGCTGTGTCTGCTGGGGAGTCGCGCTGAAATGGGGACACATGTGACATCATGTTTATAAACTGCGAGGACGCCATGTCAGTGAATGCCACATGGACAGACGTTCAGACGGGACACAACAAAACGAGAAGGAGCTTTGAGAGGCAGAAAAGTGCGAGACAGTCAAAACAGAGGACAGAACAGGAGGAAGATGTAAGAATTTGAGAAAATGAATTGATGTGTTATGCAAAATTTTGAATACAGACCAAAATGTTTAGGAATTTCTGGTGTATTTTGGCTTTTTGTCATCTGGTGGACTGACACTGAAGCGAAAGATACTTTGAAAAGGTGAAGGATCCATACATTTCTGCAGTGTAAGTTGTGTGTTTACATTCAGATATGCAAATGCATTTACAATCAAACAGTACACAAATATACACATAAATTCAGACATTATTATATATTATATCATCTTACCTGAGCAATTTCCAGTTTCAGCACGCCCTCTGTGAAGCTGAGGTGTTCCTCTGTTTTGATTTCTTGACCATCTTTGTACCACAGTGCTGAGGTTTCCTTCTTAATATTTCCTACCTAAAATCCAAAATGTCCCATCATCCCTCCATCCAATTCAGTATATTTCTCTTAAGAGTCTCATCAGATCGATCTCACCTTGCATTTGAGCACAACGCAACACTCTGGCGTCACCTCATAACCCAGATACTCAATAAAATGAGGACCTAAACAAAAACATGAGAATATATGCAGCAGCTGAACACTGCTGTGTTGAAGAAGAGCAATTATGAGCACTGCATGTGTAGTAATGAATGGGTGTGCTTTACCCTGCTTCCTGAACCATTCTTTTCTCTGGAACTCTGATTCTTTCTGCAGCTCCTTGAAAACTGCAAAGACAAGAACCATGTCAATTCAAGCTGTTTGTTACTAAACCTTGTTCCTAAGGTAAATGAAAATACATAGAAATGTAAAACGAACAAACTAAAGCTTATTCCTTATTTTGTTTGAGTTGAATCATAAGGAGAATTTGAAAAATTGACAACAGGCCGTCTGAACTGTTGCCATTGATACACAGAACGTTACCGCTCTCTAGTGTTCAAAAGTTGTAACTACATAATTCAAAAAATGCTCGACCTAAAAATTAGCTTCAGATAAATATTGATATTATTACTTTTATAACTGCCTGTTATGGATTTATATGCTTGGTTTTCTTCCCTCTTCCTATATTCTCCACTTCATCTGTCTGTCTGTCACCAGTCCAGTTCCCACCCAAGATGAGTTCACCTTGAACCCACACTTTCAGTTTAGCGTCACAAACCAACAGTTTCTTTAGAGTGATGCTTCATGAATACAGTTCAGATCTCTGTCTCTGGATTCTTAATTTTCACTGAACATACCATCGCCGATCAGAACTAAACTGGACTGGTTGGTGGCTTTCCCATCCTGCATCTGGAAGGTGAAGGTGCCCTCATCTGCTGGGGTCAGAGACTCCATAACCAACTCAATCACACCAGTGTCCTTGTTAAAGTTCATCTTGTATTTCTGCAAATGGAAAAAAGCAGAATGCCCCCCAAAAATCATAAAACCCCGATATAATGGCTGTGCAGATGGCCGAGGGTTCTCTTATTTTCCATTCACTCACCTCCCCCTGAGAGAGAGAGCTTTCATTGAACACGTAATCGACTTTGCCATTCGCTGAAATCTTGTCCGCCTGCAGCCAAAAGCGAACTCTGCCCTTCTCCAGCAGCTCCACTGCCAAGTCTGACTTCAGCGGAATAACTAGGTTGAAGAGAAGAGTGAGACAGCTGACAGAAGCAGTTGGATAAGCAAAAAAACAACAACAACAACAAAAAAACCACTCACTGGGAAACTTGTGGTCGTGACTAAGCTTCAGCAGCCTCTTCAGCTCTGACAAAGACAGATGAGGAGATCAATACCGATGGAGACCCTGACAGATGCTATCACAACCGTCACCAATGTCACCGACCTTCCTCAGAGAGGGTGAAGCTGGACGAAGCTCCGTCAGTGTGGGTGACAAGACAGGAGTAAATGCCGACGTCCTGCTCCTCCAGGCTACTGAAAACGGCTTTGGATCTGCAGAAAACATAGTTTAGGATGGACGATCCTGACGGATGTCATGTCAGTCGAACTGATCCTCTTCATCTCACTTGTTTCCTTTGGTCTCTACAGCCAGGCGGGACGAGTCTGTTATGTCCTCGTAGTTCTTGGACCACACAAACTTGGAGTCAGGGGTCAAGTCAGAGCATTCAAAGTTCAGAGAGATGATGCCATCATCGTCAACGTCCACAACTATTTCCTTCGTGCCTGGGAGCCGGGGAAAAGTGCAGGAACCCTCAGCCAAGGCGCTTCTAATCAATCATCTTACGGTCCGTCTTACCTGGTTTTGTCACAGCTGATACTGGCTCTGTGGCCTCAGAGGTTTTACCAACGCCGGCTTGGTTTTGGGCACGCACACGGAACACGTAGGTCTCTGCTTCCTTCAGGTTCTTAACCTGCGGGAGGAAAGAGAAAACATAAAAACAGATCCATCAGGAGACGAGTTCTTTCGGTCTCACGACGGCTGACCTTGAGGAAGGTCTTCTCGGTAGCCTTGTTGTTGACTCCCCTCCACGCCTCCTCTGGCGCTTCCGCCTCCTTAAAGTCCACGTAGAACCCGTTGACCGGGTCACGGCCCTGGTACACTGGTGGTTTCCATAGCAACACCAGGGAGTCACTTCGCACCTCTCTTATTTGCAGATCATGGGGAGGACCTGTCATTCCAAATAGGTGTTAGAAAACCAACATAAGATCAAACACTGCTGATCAATAGGTCTGATTTAGAAGGCTCTGATCAACCTGGCACAGCGATGGTCCACTCCTCACACAGGAAGGTTTCACTGGGCAGAGACGGGACGCCAACTCCAGCGATGTTGGCTGCCCTCACCTGAAACTGGTACTTCCTATTCTCCTTCAGGTCAGACACCTGGGAGCCAATCATTGGAAGGATCGTGTCCATAAATGTGTCCCACAGTGGTCAGGAAATATGGACCAGACGTCCACTCACCCTGTAGGCCCTCTCACTGATGGCTCGTACGTTGGCCTCGTGCCACTTCCCCGGCAGGCCGTCAACCACCTCGCGGTAATCCACAAAGTAGCCGGTGACGTCCACGCCACCGATAAAGGTCGGCTGTTTCCAGGCCAGCACCATGGAGTCCCGAACGCTCTCCAGCACAGTGATGCCATAGGGCGGAGCAGGGGATGCTAGGATGACACAGACTCAAATAAAAAAATCAGCAGTGGGAGGAGTGGATGAGGTAATGGGAAGAAGAGGCACCAGTATCAGCCAAAGGCTGGTTCTCGTGATTGGGGGTTGTTGAGTATTATTTTGAACCAGAGAACACTTAGCTTAGCATTTAGCTTTGCTGTGGGCAAAGGTAATTCACTAAAGCATGTCTTCACTGCTAACCATTTAGCTGCTCTCCTGTTAACTGGTTAGCTTTATGCTAAACTAGTCAGTTAACAGTAGCTTCTTTTTTTTTTTAAGGTCCAGTCCAGCGTCATTCTAATGTGTGTGTTAAAGTAGCACCAGGTCCTGAGGTGGCAGAAGCGGGACATTGGTGGCCAGCAGCACTGTTGGGAGGGTGTGACGATGCTGAGTTAAAGGCTGGTAATCTTCTACTGTGACTTACCTCTGGCGGAGGAGTGCCCACAGCTTCTAAAACCGATAATTATATGCTAAAATATCATAAATGCTGCATTAAATCTGAATGAAGCCGGGTAGACTGTGGAGGTTTTGTAGACTGGAGTTGAAGGGTTTTCCGTCTCCGCCCAGTGCTCACCTGCTGACTGTTCCCCAGGCCTGGCGGACTCCTGATTAGCGGAAGCACCTACAGAGGACTTACGTGCCTGTTTGGTCTCAGGCTCAGCGAGGGTCTCTATGACCTGATCCTGAGCGTCAGCAGCACCTGGGTCTACATGTGCAGCTATGTCAGTAAGTGAGCCAGAAACCGAGTCTGACACAGATTCAGAGTCTTTAGGCAGGTCAGGGGTGCAGCACGAGCCCGTCTTGCACCCCTTGTTTTTACTGTCCGTGGGGTGGGGCCTTGCGAGGCCAGAGCTGGCAGCCCCGGCCCCCTTCCTGGCTTCAGTGTCAGCCTGAGCTTTAACGCATGTTTGCTTAGTGTCAGGGGAGAACTGGACAGTGTCATGCGTGCCCGTCCAGCGTGGCCTGTGCTCAGTTAGTGGGCCAATGTTACCCCTCGGCCCCATCTCCGGAAACACACCGTGAGGGATGCCGCCCCCTACAGGATTAGCAGAGAAAAGCAAGAGAGGCTTTTTTAAAACACAGGCCAAAACTGCATTCACAAGATCCCTTCAACATTCAGATTAAAAAAACAAACAAAACAAGAATTCATTAAATTAAAAAAACTGCATTGTCCTCATTTGACTTGAGTAAATATGAAGACAAGATGGTCAACAAGTGACATCCATGTAAAGAGGTCAGTTTTAATTGTTACCATGGAAACATGCATGCAAAAGTCAATGGGTATGAATATGAAGGTTTTGCATCAGTCCTTAATGAAACAAAACATTGCAATGATGCCAATAGTTTCCATTAAAAATAATAATTTCTGTTTTCCAGCTCATTGTCTTTCTGATCCTTACTGATATGTTCTGGAAAATGAACAGGAACATTTCCTGATTAAACATTACAAGAAATAATAAAGATTCCAATCGTGTGACTACTAATACATGCACATTTTTATTTACTTAGTGTGTTTCATAAAGGAATGAAAGAGCATGCTGTAGAGAAGTACAGCGAAGGAGGAACTTCCAACGGAAAAAGTTCATGCAGAGAGATTTCAGGAAGCCCGTGCAGGAAAAACGAGATCTATCCTAGCAGCTGTATTAATCTGATTTGATTAATTTGTATAATATTATTATTATTATCTCTAATATAATATTTCTGTAGATACCTCCTACAAGGTGCATGTTTAGTATGCTGAGTGTATTATAAATGTGTTAAACGGTAGTTAGGAGGCAAGTTATGACAGACAAACTTCAAGGTTGCTGGTGGGGTGGGAGAGGTTTGTGATTTCTGCTACCTTTAACACCACGTGAGCAGGGTTGCAGAAACATCTTGTGTCCAGGAGACACGAGGAGGAAAAGGTGCATGTTGCGGGACACTGGGCTGGTTTGTAACGACCGCTGAATTGGATCGCACTGACCCAAATTAGAGGAAGTCTACAAGTCCTGACCCTGACCCTGCCTCAGGCGGCGCAGGGTGGGGAAGAGGGGTGATGGTTGTGGTTTGTGTGGCTGGACAGGGAGGGGGAGAGGGAGGCACATGACAGTGCAGAACAACGGGACAGGGTGACAGAGGAACCATGGTGGTGGAAAAGTGGGAGTGCAGATACTAACGACGTAAGGAGTGACAAAAAACTTCTCAAATTTCCAAAAAAATAACAGATCTAATTTAAACAGAGTAATCACTGCCCCTCTGACGCTTACTTTAGCTCCCTGCTTTAAGATGGGAAAGCATAGTTTCGCTCACCAATAGCAGCCTTCACCTCCACTGGCTCAGACTCCGGGGAGAACTGGCTGAGCCCTGCTGCATTCACTGCCCTCACCCTGAACACGTATTTCTCTCCTGTCATGAGTCCATGGCAGATGAACCTGCAGAACGATCCATCAGATCTTCATCTTAAAATAACCTTAAACCTGACTGAGCAAAGATGCTAAGAATAGATGCTATCCTGTCTGCGTGCGATCATTTTACCTGGTAACATTTACAGGTTTGTTGTTGCATGGCTCCCACACGTTGCTGCCCACAATGCTCCCCTCAATGTAGTAGCCCACCAACTCTTTGGCGTCGCGGGAGGCCTCCCAGGACACAACCACGGATGTGTCTGTGTTTCTGGTGGGGACAACTTTCCCTGGGGCTGATGGGATATCTGTGGGCCCGAATGTTTGTTGACCACCAAACATGTTGCTGCAGTTATGAAGAATACATGCACGATTTTGTATCCTGACCAAGCTTGTCGCCGACGGTGGTGGCTTCGGTGGGGTCCGATGGCTCGCCGACACCAGCGGAGTTGCAGCAGCGGACACGGAAGCTGTAGGACTTCCCCTCAGCCAGATCAAACAGTGCAAATCGTGGAGATTTAACTGGGATCTCTGTGTTCACCCTCTGCCAGCTGTCTGTGCCTGACACACACTGACAAGCAGATGCACACCTGTCTGTCAGGGATGTTTAAAGGCTTTATTTTAGAGAATATTAGAGAATAAAACACTAGCACCTTTTCCACATAGTACATGACACCCTCAAGGCCTTTCCCTGCAGGCGGCTTCCAGCTCAGGACCACGTAGTTCTTTGTTGCCTCCGTTACCTGTAACTCGAGAGGTCGGCCAGGAACGACGCCCTCTGTTGGTCAAGATTATTATTATTATTATTATTATTATTATTATTATTATTATTATTATTATTATTATTATTATTATTATTATTATTATTATTATTATTATTATTAATATTATTATTATTATTATTATTATTATTATTCTTTTGAGTGAGGTTATTAAAATTAGGTTTACCTGCAGGCTCCTCCTCTGTGACAATGATTTGCCCAGTCCAGGGAGCAGAGGTTCCTGAATAGAATTGAACATTGTTACATTTAGTTTCAACATAACGAAAGTAAATGCCAAATATCGTTAGAGTCAGTTGTTAATGAAACATTCATGCCAACAGAGCATGCAAAGAACTAATTTTTTGGGGTCTGGTAAATCTCTGAGGCCACCTACTGGACTAAACTGTAAGCATTACCTTTTTAAAGTTGGTTTAACGTAAATCATAGAAAAATAAACCATAAAAATTTACTCTTAAATTTAGTGTCCCCTTTTCTACTAATCTAGATTTTAAGGGCTTTAAAGGACAAACTGGGGGAAAACATTTTCTGTTGACCAGACAATAAATGAAGCAGTACCTCTCATCCGTGCACGGTCAGCCGGATCCATGGCAGCCACTGGCTCAGACACTCTGGATGGTTGGCTCATTCCGCTGTTGTTGACAGCACGAATACGGAAGATGTAGGAACGACCCTCCACCAAGCCCGTAACGGGAAAACGGGCAAACTTCACTGGAGTGTCATTGCACTGAATCCAGCGGTTAGTTCCAACCTCACAGCTGCATAAGTGAGAAGAAACAAGTTCATCTTCTGAGTTTGTTCCATCATAGCCACACGACTTTGAGTGTTTTTGCTGGACTGACGGACCGGTCCACAAAGTATCCCAAAATAGAGTTTCCACCATCAACGGCTGGCTGCTTCCAGGTGACAATAATGTAATCTTTGTTGGCATCCAGACAGCGCACATCCAGCGGGGAGCCCGGAGCTCCCTCGATCTCAGCATCAGCGTCTGGAACAAACATAAACACCAGCAGAATTTTTTTTCAGTGTGAGAGAATAAACCACAATTTGTCTGCTGTGGCTCAATTGCGCTGTCAGTGGTTTTTCTTAACGTGGCATCCTTATGCTCAAAGTTCCTCGGCCACAAACACAGGAAGAAAGTGATCAGAAGTACAGAATTACCAGCAGCTGAGCCCGAAATTGAAGGAGAATAAGAAAAGATCAAATGGGCAGGAGTGTGGGCAGGCTACTGGGAGCAGATGTTCACTCCGTCGGCTCTCAGAGCCAAACTCAATCCAAAGCTCAGCTGTCCAACATTAACTGGACCGTGCCTGGATCGCCCTGCATTTCTCTATGGTGAGTGTACCTACACTAACAACAGGATCAATTTTCTGCCTGGTTCGTTTGGAAGCAAAGGTCAGATTGTCTCTGAAGGCAACAAAGATCAGTTTCACTGCACTTCTTGGTAACTCCCTGACAAGCGGATGCCAGGAAGTTGCCACTCAGCAGTGTTTACGTCACAGATATCCTATTTAAATCCACTCGCTCACGTTCAAGTACTCAGATGTGATATTTTTCAGAGGACACAGTGTTGTGACTTCGACCTTTACCTTGACATGCTCAGATGATTGACAGGGCATTCTGGTGGGGGATCATCGTTGTCGTCATGATCATACCTCTGACAAAGACGTAAGCAGAGTAGGTCTCATATCCAGACTTGGTGGTGACACGTAGGGTGTAGAGGCCTTCATCCTCTTTGTTCAGGTGGGTGAGTGTCAGCGTGGCTCTGTCTCCGCTCCAGTTCATGTGGTGCCATTTAGAGGGAGACAACAGAACATCTGAGGGGGGTAAAGATGCAAGGCGCTCTTGTTAGCTTTGAAGTTATCCCACATAGAACCAGTACAATCGCTAGAGGCTGCTCACCATCCCGGTACCACTGGATCCCAGGCTGGTAGCCTTGCAGTACAGGGTAAATGACAACCGCGCAGCCCAGGCTCATGGTCTCGCCCTCTCTTCCAAACGATACACCGAACTTATCAACAATGTGAGTCTGGAAAGTGATGCCGTACTCAGACACGGGTCCATCTACAGGGCGGATAAGAAGTCTTTAGGGGAGGGTTGGTGGAACAAAATGGCTCTGACTACACAAACTCAAATCAACCTCAACAAAAATCAAGCATATATGGGGGGAAGAACAGGAACAGAAGAGAAGTGTTTACAAAACAGACTAATTCAGACAAAGTAAGCTGAAGGTCTTTAAGGAGAGTAGTGTATAGACAGGTGTGGTCATGCACACACACACACACACAGTTGATGAAGTCAGTGGAAACATTCAGTTCACCACATAATCAAACCAGAATCCTGCAGCCCTGTTACCTTGACGACGGGCTCCTGCATCGTTGCCACAACATCAAGGAAACAAAAAAATGTTTAAAAAAGCAGCCGTAATTTTCTGTTTTATTTGTCCAAGCATTTTATACAATTAATTAAATCAAAGAGTCATTTTTCAGTGACCTGTCTTCCACCAGAGGGCAGCAAATTTCAGTAAGAACATCATGTGGCGGCACAGATGTTTTCTGAAATTATGGTTAACTCCAAAACATAAGGACACGAGCAAAACTGGTTCATAAACTATTTGGTATATCAAAACTATAACTCAAAATAATGTTTCTCTGCAAAATGTTGGATATTCTTGTTTGCTAACATGCACCAAACAAGTATGACATATTAAGACAACATCTAAAAGTATGTCCAAGCTGTGCTTTTGAGCTTTTTCGCCCAGCTGTTTAATGCACCTTCACCATGAACAGCTTAAAAGATTAATCAAGTCATACTAACGTCTGGGAGCTGGCAGGAACTCATCGACTTCACCTTTGAACCCTAGAACAGACATGAGCAGATACAGTGTATGCAGGGATGGTGAAAAAATATATGAATCACATGGGTATTACATGTGTGTTTGAAGACTGGGTGTGACATACTTTTCACAACAACGGATGCAAACGCAGACAGCTCTCCCTTTGAGTTCATAGCCGAGACGCGATACTGCGCCGTGTCCTCAAAATCACAACTGAAAGAGGAGAGAGCCACATGGACAATGTCCATCATACACATTCTATCACTCCTAAGGGGTCCCGTGTTCCGCTCCCTACCCCCACCTCAGCCTTGGCCCCCATCAACTATGTTAATGATACCACGTGAGAGCTTTGAGGCGTTCCATAACTCCTGACCAGGAATACTCTGGGAAAAAATAGACACCGCTGGTGATGTAATTGAAAACCAGCTGGGTTTGGTCTCATCACAGTTTCTGCAGAGTGGATGAAACTCCTGTGTTTGAACTTCTTAATCAAATAGTGAATTGTTGCAGATAGCAACAATAGCTAATTTTAAATACAATTTTTTCTATGCTGTATATTTAATATTCCAACGTTCTGTTGAACCCCTTTAGTTTTGAATGCAAATCATACAATCTCTGAAAAATTCCAGCTGATTTGTTGAGACTTTTCAGTGGGTTTTGTTATTTTTGCTGATTTGCTAGACTTACTTGCTGATCTGCAGTGAGTGGACGTTGTAGCTGCTGTCAATTTTATACTTGCCAGGATTGGCCAGAGGGTCGATCGTCACATTGTTTTTGTACCTTTTGAGACGGGAAAAACGTGAAATGAGAAAACTAACAGAGGGAAAGAAGTGACACCAGAAGGGCGATGCGCGTGACCCACCAGACGACCCGTGGGTCAGGCCAGCCGCTGACGGTGCAGTGCAGGCGCACGCACTGCTTCTCCCACACGGTGTGGGAACGGGGTTTGATCACAAACTCTGGGGAGTGCATCAGGCTGTCTACGTTCATGCGCTTCAAGTGTTCCTCCTGTTCATGGATCTGAAAAGAGAGACACCAAAATCACAAAGGACAGTCAAGAATTCAGTGATGAGCTTCTTCAGAGTGAAGATACATGATGCTGAAGATACATGATGCTGAAACAACACAAAGCAGAGTCCGACGTGTCTCCATTGGCCTTGAACATGCAGGTATACAATTCCCACTGGCCCGAGCGGGTGCTGTTCAGCTGGACATCTCGGCCGGCGTTCAGGCCAGGCTATTTGAGTATCAGTTAAGTCAGAGCAATCCAACAACTCCAGTGGGATCTTGCTCCACCGTCTCTCAAGAAACACAATCTCCTGAGGAATCTCTCACACAGAGGTTATGTGGCAGAGAGTACTACAGTACACAGATCAGTGTAGCTTTAATAATCCTCATTTAACAGTTATGGTTACTACTTCATGTAAATGTCTAATATCAGACACCTGGTGCTCAGAAGCAGCATTAAACTTAATCCAGGTCAGTCATGTGGAGAATATAACCAGATGATATGTTTATGCTCGTGTGATGTCTCTCCGGTGGCCTGGAAAGCTTCCATAGATCCCAGCCCCACTGACCCTTTTGTTCAGAGAGATGCGTTCAGCGGACTGGCGCATGGCCTCCTTCCTGGAGATCAGCCCTGACCTCTCCGTCTCCAGGCCGCCGGTGAACACATCACTGCGAGAGGCGTACGCCGCGGAGCGCCTGGCGCTCCATTCCTCCGCGTCCAAATATCCTGCGGCAAACTCGTGACTGGCGGGGGCCATGGAGAGTAAGGCATACGTTAAAATGAATTCAGCATTGTGGCGTTTCACACGGCGAAACGTTGGTTACCTCCCCCTGAAGAGAGGCACTACATAGCCGATGATGTGGTTCTCTTTGTCCACAGCCAAGTAAGTTGGCTTGACTCTCTTTGACGCGGGGCTCAGTCTGCCCACGTCCAGCCCAGAATGAGAAGAAAGACTGGGACATACGAAAGACCATCAGCCCGACACCCACGGAGCACAATAGAGGGCATAAAATGTGGGGATGAAGGTGGAGGAATGGAGTGGAAGGTTTAGTCATGATTGTTTAGCAATCCACAATCACGTAGAGGTGAAATAAAAAAAATCAGGAGGCAGAAATGGGATTTAAAGGTTTTTTGTGAACTGTGCCTTTAATTTGAAAGAATCTCGCAACAAGGTGGAGTTTAGTTTGCCTCTCTGCTGCAATGTGATCTGCAGTACTCAGGGGTGGGAGGGTGGAGGTTTAGGGTATGAGATAACAAGAGCTCGATAAGGTGGAGGGAGCAAAAAGGGTAACAGGGCCACTGCCCTTATGTTCCACTATTTGGGCCACTTCCGTCACCTCGGATGGTTCAGGTCCCCTTAAATCAGAGGGATCACGGCTCACATCAGGAGAAGCAAAGGCCAGACAACCTTTAAGGCAAACCAGTGTACAGAAGAGCTTTTAACTGTGTCTTCCAAAAATATTTCTGGTAAAAAAAAAACTGTAGAGGTGAATGCTTTGAAGATGTTAAATCCCACCAGCAACACCGATTTCAAATTTCAAGTCTGGAGACGACAAGCTGCGTCTTGCTACTCTGCCTCTCATGTACGCACGGGTCAAGATGCTATTTTAGTCTCTCCCATGTCCTATCAGTGATTACTTAAGATTTGATTTCCCTACAGCCTCTTTGATTGTGCATGTTTGAGGTTTGCTAGCATGCATGAAAACACATGCGACATTTTCTCGCCGGGTCCAGAAATCAGCCGGCGGCTCTGAATTCAGAGGATGAGGGTGGCGGTTAGCGAGGCAGGTGATCCAGGAGAAGGTGTGATGGAGGTGAACTCGATCAGATGATGGTGGGCGGTGGTGTTAAGCTGGGCTGATGAGGGTCTCTGTCTTCCTCCTTACCCCCTGCTCCCGCTACTGCTGTCACCAGCAGTGTACTTGCTACTGGACTGGTACTGGGCCAGTTTGGTCTCTGTCTCCCTGCTGCGGTAACTGCGGTCGTAGTGGCGGTGGTGCCTCTGGTAGAAGGGGATGGATCCAGACATCCTCCTGGCAGCTCTTGGTGCGAGCCTTCAGATTTTCTTGCTGCTAGTAGTTTCCTTTTTGTCTGTATTAGTTAGCATTTAACAGCAGCATACATTAACATGCCAGACATGCTTTTGTCTAATTAAACTGATCTGAATATGGACAGTTAATCAGCCGTGCTGACTAGAGTAGCACAAATATTGCACATTTTATTGTAAGAAATATATAATACAAGTATGCTAACAAAACAGAGAATAATTAGAATATTGCCGTCATGCTGACACAGACAAATGCAACATGTCCGGCCTGGCGCCTGCACCTACCCTGGCCGCAAAGCCCAAAATTCCAGACTTTCCCGGGAAAATGTGGTCCGACTCCAGGCGTAAAGCTTGATATCCCAGAAAACCTACAGGTAGGTGCTCACAGTGGCTGCGGGGTCCACAACAAAAATAATATTGGCCCCTGCCAGAGTGTCCCGGCAGCAGCCGCAACCTTTTATGGTGACGGTGGTGTTAAATATAGCCGAGAGTGTTGAGGGACAAGTCCACCCCAGCAGCGCAATGCATTTAGGGGCGCAGCCAGAGAGCATTAGAGCCCGGTATGCAGGTAAACACAGGCTTCCTTTTGTATTTCTGTCCTGGCTATGCCCCCATGTGTTTAGAGGCAGCCCTGTTCTGCAATGAGTGACCCCTAAATCTCTCACATGAACTCTGATTTTACCCTCCAGTCACCAGTTACTTTTTTAAACTCCAATCCAAAATACAAAGGTCTTTCAGCTTATAGTATTATATTGCTGTTAATCCGGCAGCTTTTGTCTTGACTTTTTTATTCACAGCAGCATCAGCTGTGGCAGCTAACTTTAGCTGTATGGCTGTTCCCTACTTCACATACAGTGGATGCTCCTCGCTGTTTCCTTGATGTTCTGTTTTTATTTTATTCCACAGACATCCTCACAGGCCCTAGACACCGACAACAGTCAACAAAGAAAGAGATTTTCTGACAGAAAGATGGCACGTTAACCTTATGCATTGAAATCACTCCTAAAGAAGTTGGTGTTCAGATTTCAGTGATATCTGTCTGAAAGGTGAATGAGGTGCAAACAGACGTGCGCGTAGATAAAAGTTGGGAAGACTGTTACATGCATGGATGGAAGATCTGTTCTGTAGCTACAAATAGTACATTGTGTCTTAACTGTTCATCGGTGTATTTTAATGAACCGGGACTGCAGCAACAGGCGCTCCTAAATACCATCTTAAACAAGACTCTAGAGATAAGAGTTAAGGGCTTAAAACAAATTGAAGTGGGTCATGTCCAGGGATGAAGCGATGTGAAGCTAAATGTGCTAAAGTACAAGCACGCTTCCTGGTTTGTTGAGTTATTGTAATATATCTTGTAAAAGTCGGATTCGGAGGAGCACTAAGAGGATTTTTTTTTCCTGGTTTGGGTTGTAAACAAATCAACAGCAGCAGTAGCATCAAAATACAATAAACTGCTCATATTACTCTACTTAAGTATTAATACACCCTGAAAAAGCCACTGTATCAGCACAAATTATACTAATTAAAGAATGTTTCTTCCCTTTCACATCTAATAAAAGTACTGTAACGTTGTTTGTGCAGCTGTCCCTGACAGTTTTGAGTCTCTCCCTTGATGCTCTTTACTTCTTATCTACCCAGTAAAATACTGTGACTTCATCCTATTGCAACCTTTGGTATTTGAAGATAAATCTATTTTAGTAGATGTGCTCAACCATTGTCAGCAGAGAATTTAACCATCTTCAGACAGGAACTCAATTGCCTGTTTATGATCAGTGGAAATATAGTTTAAACTGGAACTTTAAGGGTTCAATGTCACAATGGCAAAGGCACAATTGAGAATCTTGCATTTTGTTGCCTGACTTTTTCCAAATTGTTCCTGAAGATGGTTGAAATGAATCAGATTACATTCTCACCGTGTCACTGTGCTCAGCTGTCCAAATTCCGACTGTATGGAAGTCTCTGGGGATGTGGGCCGAGTTGCACGGTGAGCATCCACAGCCTGGGTGCAAAATAAAACACGGTCATCAGCGTGGCGCCCTCTAGTGGCTCAATGTAGAAATACATTTAAATAATTTGGGAGTCATCAGAATATTTGATTTAATAATAAACACTTGTGAGATTTTTGAGAATAATTTTTTTGATATGTGTGTTTATCCTGTCTGCAATCCCACAATCTTCAAAATGGCTACAACAACAGATGGTGTTTTAACCTATGAGTCTGTATTTCCACATTATGCTTTTGGGCAACTGCAGTGATGTATTATGTCTCCCTTTACAGCAATGAATCCTTCACCAACTGTTTCTATTTCATGCCTGATGGTCAATGGACAAAATTATCTACCCTTGTGATGCTGTTTCCATTTTTGTTTTGATTTGGGTGTAATTTTCAGATCAGGGAACAAAGAGGAAGATCATAGAGGGGAAGGCCAGCTACAGAAGGAAGATGGAAGAGCAGTTGCAACAACAGAATGTCAGCAGACCCCAAATCCAGATGAAAGAACCCCTTCAGTAGGTGAGCAAGTTTAATCAGAATTTCCTGAGGTTTGATCAATCACCTTCTCTAACTCCACCCAGATGCATGTCTCAACTCTAAGACCTAAGCCCCTGTCTAATTCAAAGAAAATCCCATGTTGTCCTGGAGGCGCTCTGGCTCAGCCCAACCTGGGAGCATTTTACAGCTACAGGGACTCACCCACCCCCCCCCCCCCAGTATTTAATCCCCCCCTGCCCGCCTCTGTCCTTCACACCAGCCCAGGCCTGAAACGGATAAAGATCAGGAAGGCAGCTGGAGGCATCAGCTCCAGGCTCCTTAAGTCCTGTACAGATGAATGGTGCTTGTTTTCAACGTGAGTCCAGATGACGGTGGTACCAGAGCTGTGGAAGTCCTCCTGGAATGAATAGGTAGATAGATAGATAGATAGATAGATAGATAGATAGATAGATAGATAGATAGATAGATAGATAGATAGATAGATAGATAGATAGATAGATAGATAGATAGATAATGTTCATTTTCACATATTTCAATTTTATGTATCTTAAATATTTTTACTTGAACACTAATCCTGTCAATTGCAACACAAACTTTCCCCACTGTGGTGCAAATAAATGTTTGCTTTTTCGTGTTCATAATACAATATTGTCGGGGGGAAGTTGTTCCCAGAAACGACATCAAAATAATAACTATATTCTATCCCCCCATTTTTCAATTCGATTTTAATAACACAATGCAAGTGCACGTTACTTTATTTCTTTCCTTAAAAGGGCATATACAGGAACGTCAACGCAGGCAAGGGAGTATTTGTGAAAGTTACATTAATTTCGTTGGGGTGTGATGTTAAGTATTTCTACATGTGTTACCAATTTTAATGAAACATAGTGATGTTTCTGACTCCTCCTTTATTTAAAAAGACCTATATTGCAGTTTTCCGTCAGAATTTATCCGTAAAGAGTCGTTTATCCGAACAAAATTATTTTCATATGGGAGCCTCACCCCTATTTTGCTCAGGTGGTTCAGTCCGAATATTTAGCACGGAACATAGTATTATTATCAGGAAGTGAAGGGCGGTGGTTGAGAAAGGGAGCAGCTTCAGGCTAGCTGGTAACTATACTCTCGGTTTCAGGTAAGATTTTGATTCAACACCAGTGTTCTATCTGCAGTATTTAGCTACGCGATAAAGGCGCTCATGGCCAGCTACCACACAAATTATGACAATATTAAAAGTATAAATGTGAATGAGATCATATAATGTACGTTTTCTTTGAAAGCACGGCAGAATTTTAGCTTCGCGGCTAATGAATCGTTCGCTAACGTCAACAGTGTTGTTAATGGCGAGGTGTTAAGACATGAAAATGTCGTTGTTTGCTTCGGTTGTTGAAAGCCTGTAGGTAAGAAAAACTTCGAAAGGTTCTGTGTTGTAGTCGTCAATAACCCTAACCCTAAACTTTATGAATACAGCTAGAATGAACGTTTTTTTTTATTTGGCTCAGGCTAGGCCTCAAGCCGTGAATAGTTGTACTTACTGGGATATTACGGCTTAACAAACAAGTAGACATAAATATACTACTTTATGTTTGATTAAGCAAAACGTATTGGGGTGAATAAGTTTTACTTTGACTTGTATTTGAGGCAAATATAAAGAGGAGTCGCGCCGCTTTATTAGGATTCTTTGACAGAACTGTAACCTGGTTGGACATTTGGACAGTGGTCGTTACATAAGCAAGCAGAATATATTTTTAACACTGGGAAAAGGTTGATTATCGGTCAGCACAGTTAAGAGAAGGTTGTCCAGCTCTGGTCACGATTAGTCATTGCCTGATAAGGGCATCCGTCCTCACATCAGTGGCTTTCTTGCTTGGAGTGGAGGGAGTGAGCTGATCAACCCAGAAAGATGAAGAACATTTCCATTTATAGCCCAGCAAGGGACACCAGGCTAGGGCATCACTGCCTCACAATTAAAATATGCCATCAGTGCTCTAGGCAGGAATGAAGCATGATCCATTTACAGTTGATTCATTTATCACCCTATCTGTTGGGACAAAGGTTACTCATCCTTTGTCTTTCACATATGCATTGTCATGTCAACTAGTGCCGTATCAAAATCAGGAATTTGGCTTAGTCACAACATTTAATTCCTGTGAGTTTGTTTTTTTTGTAGATATAGACTTATTTCTGGTGTACAGCATTAACTGAATTAATTTGCTTCCACAGGTATCACACAGTAAAGATGTCAAGCAAAAGGACAAAGGCAAAGACCACGAAGAAGCGCCCTCAGCGCGCAACTTCCAATGTCTTTGCTATGTTTGATCAGTCCCAGATCCAGGAGTTCAAAGAGGCTTTCAACATGATTGACCAGAACAGAGATGGGTTTGTGGACAAGGAGGATCTTCATGACATGCTCGCCTCACTGGGTGAGTTGAACTACTGAGGCCTCAGGATGAGCAAAACAAACAGGTTCAGAAGATGTTGCAAACAATTCAGTACTTTACATATTTGGGTGTTCCAACAATGTTTACTGTCCCAGGACTGGTTCTGCAGATAGCTACATTTACACCAGTTGTGCAAATTGCAGATGTATTTGTTTATCAACACCAATAGATGTCTGCTGAAAAGGTCACAGCTTCATGTAACCACATGAAATGCTATTATAGACATCGACTTGAATACCAGGTTTGTGTGGACTGCAAACACTTTAAATGCAGGAATGGTTGCTGGTGGAACAGGTTCTTTTAGACAGTACAATTGTTTTCTAGCTGCATGATGTATATATATTTTTTAAATTGAAAGATACACTTTATGTTAGCTGGCATGTCTGGCAAGCTAGTCTGTAACATTCTTTCATGACTGCATTGCTGTCAGCTCCAGCACAGTATTTGCCTGGACTTGCAGAAAACCTCCACTGTGGGGGAGGGCAGTGTACACAGGCTGCTGCACACTAGGATTTTAAGTTAGAATATTTGTTTTATCAGTTGTTGTAGGAGTAAAATGCACTTTTAACATTTTTTTTTAAGAAAAATCTGTTGCAACTTGTAAGAGTGCTGCACATTTTTCTCATATAGGAAAAAATCCAACTGATGAATACCTGGAGGCCATGATGAATGAAGCTCCTGGGCCAATTAACTTCACCATGTTCCTCACCATGTTTGGAGAGAGGCTCAATGGCACAGACCCTGAGGATGTGATCAGAAACGCATTTGCGTGCTTTGATGAGGAAGGAACAGGTAAGCTCTTGCCTTTAATACATTTTTTTCAAGTGCTTTGAATATATGGTGCATAAACATTTGCTAGACAAATGAAGCCTTCTTAGTCAAAATGGTAACTGTATCTCTGCCAGCACAGCAGATTCTTCAGGATGATTATGATGTTTTCTACTGGCCCTCAGGTTTCATTCAGGAAGATTACCTCAGAGAGCTGCTCACAACAATGGGTGACCGGTTTACAGACGAAGAGGTGGATGAGCTCTTCAGAGAGGCCCCTATCGACAAGAAAAATAACTTCAACTACATGGAGTTCACACGCATCTTAAAGCATGGTGCCAAGGACAAGGACGATTAAAAAGCCACGCCAGCATATTCCTCTCCTCGGTCAGCCAGATCATGTTTCAGCCCTCCAGTATAAACCCATTTTCAAACAAACCAAAGCAATAACTGTCCACTTTCTTCTACTTTTTGTGAGCTCCTGGTTTCGCCAAATGTTCACATCTCCAGAAAATTACTGTAATGAGCTATCGAATGCTTTTTTTCCTCTCATGTAAAGATGTGATGTGGTCGCACCATGGAAGCTCTAAGGGATATGTCTTTGCAATTTCTGGTTTAGCGGAATTTTACATTTTATAATATAAACTTTTTAAATAAAACCCTCTCTCAAGTTGTACTTTCTGTTTCCCTTCTATAAATGACAAATGAAAACAACTGATTCATTGTGCTGTCTTTATTTAACTGCTGTTACCTTATCTAATCCAACATGTTGAAAAATCCTAAATTCTTTATAGTATGAAATCAAACCAAACATTACTTGCATCTAAGGATGATGCAATTTCACGCTGTTTGTTATTTAGACACCTGAGATGAGAATGTTCTCATGAAGAAAACGATATGAAATACCAAAACTAATTTTAATCCATTAGGTATACTTTTGATGCAATGTATTACTGAATGCTGTAAGAATGATCTGATCGCCTCTACCATCGACAGTCAAGGTCTATCACAAGACATTTTGTAAGGCTCAATAAAAAAAGAAACCCACTAATTCCTTCATATGTACAGTACGTTTTACGCAAAACACTGCTACCTTTAAGTGCTGTCGGAAAATGAAGATCTCAAGTCGTTATACGGCTTAGCGTGAGGACTGAAGTAGATACGATTAACAGTTTGATTAAAAACATGACTTTCAACGATTGTGTTAAATTTACATCCGCTTCAAATCTAGATTAGTCCAACAGTCGCATAGCGATTATGAAAAACGAAGAATAAAATTACGACCTCCCGTGAACGCCTCACAAGGTTTACGGAACCACGTTTGCGTCATCGTCGGCAGTGATCAGTCTGGTGTTACAGTATATACACACATGTCTAAGGGTTCTTAGGATATTTCTACCTCTTGGGAGGCCCAGGTATGGATTATTCTGAAGTAATTTTCTTTCGAGTGTTTTTAGATTATTCCTCTCGGCTTATATTTCAGTTTAAACAAACACCCCCTCCAAGTTAGCCAGGAAAGCTATTAGCCTAATAGCCAGCGTTACCTAAAAACACCAACTTCAAGGTTGTTTGCACAACTAATTACAGAAGATGGTTCTAGATGCTGTTATCGGTAACATGGCATAGTTTTTTTTGTGCTTTGGATAAATGACAAATCAACGCATTCAAACTTACCTTTTGTTGTTTCAGCTGGGTCATGGCTCAGAAGCTGCTCAATGGGTCTCTGCTGATTAAACGTTTCGGAATACCTCGTTGCCTTCCGGTTGGACCAATTAGGCTCCGAAGTATCCGAAGTCCTGCTCATGTATTATGTACGGCCTGCCAGCGTACCGCAGCAGGTGGATGCACTGGGAGACAGGGCTGCAAACATCTCCAGGTGGAGTGCGTCAGAAGGAGCCTGGGCACCACCACTACCCTCGCCAGAGAGCCATTCGCGAGTATTTCAGTCGGTCTCCACAGAGATTCAGGACAGCATTTTCTTTTGACCCAGGTCCATGGCCCCACTGTTGCAGAGGAGGATGCGTTCCAGCGGCGTCTCAAGAGTTGCTCTTCCTCCCGGCAGGTCTTCACCTTGCTGCGCTCCGTGGGGATCATGTCAGACATCATGGCTGCAGCAGCGCTGCACCGCGTAGCTGACCTGGAGCAGGCGGGGAACTGTCTTAAAGATCCTGCAGTGCTAGAGAAGGACACAATCAGAGCGCTGTGCTTCCAGCTGGAGCAGGAATCCAGGCGGCTCACCGATGCTGGCCTGGTATCAGCTCTGTTGGCCTGCACACGCCTCTTCCTGGACCCTTGGAGTACGCTGATGGTGCGTTTGTTGTCAGAGAGCCAGGAGAGGTTGGACAGAGGGGTGATGACTGTAGAGCAGCTGTGTACTCTGGGCCTAGCAATGATGGCAATGGAGGGCCCTAACTGCATGATGCTGGAGCAGGTGATGGGGCAAATCCAGCAGCAGGAGCCTGCACAGTGGAGTCTTGCAGAACTTGTTGCTGTGTATAGATTTTTACAAAGCGGTTTGGATCGAAATGGGAAATACCAAGACCTCCTGAATGCCATGCATACACACGCTTTGACGGTAAGCTCTCGCATGAATCCTGCTGCTGTCAGTGGGATACTCAACACTCTGGTGACTCTGAATCAGATACAAGCCATGCCTCTTGTGATCAACCTGTGCAAACAAGCTGTTCGACACGTTCCCCATTTCACTGATGAGGAGCTCACGGGGGTGCTTGGTGCCCTCATGCACTTTGGCCATAGTGATCACTACTTCGTGGATGCGATGGAGAAGTACGTTCCTACGATGACCTTCACCTCCCACCCAGAGACAGTCACCAAAGTCATCCAGTTCTTTGGCAGGAGGAACATTCTTTCCCCGACTGTGTTGGACGCCATTGCAGAGAGTTTTGTGTATCGAGCAGATGACTATAGCACCAGTCAGGTGGCCAGGCACATCATGGCTTTGGGAAAGCTGGGCTACCTCCCCCCCAACGCTGGGGCAGTCTTCAGGAAAGTAGAGAACATCCTGCATTCACGCTTTTCAAACTTCCAGCCTCAAACTCTGCTCAACCTGCTCCACTCCTGCACCCTGGTCGAGAGGTTCCCCGTTAACTTTGTCTCCAAAGTGTTTGGAAGCTACTTCCTCCAACAACTGCAAGGTAAACTTTTGGTTTTTTTTCACGCTGGAAAGCTTCCTTGATTGTTGTGTACTTAAGTACAGTTGTTTGACATGAGCACAACTGTATTTCAGAGCACAGCAGCGGGGTGGATCGTTTTGTTTTGGCACAACTGACTCAGCTGTACATGACTATGAAGTTGGAGTGCCCTTTCTATGAGGTAACATATGCCAAATAATGAAAGTGAAGACATCATAGCGGTGAAACCTGAATACACACCCTCTTAGACGCCATCTCTCACTGCATTCCAGCTGTCTGCAGTCGTCATGACGATTGCGACTTTGGTCTTGGTGCGTCTGTAAATGTGCCGGGGTTCTATTGTCTCCTCAGGGTCCCAGACTTCCTCACAAATATCAGGTCAAGTCCTTTCTCCTGCCAGGACGCTCCCTGGAGACACCAGTGGATCCACATCTGTACAACTCGGTTAAAAATGGACTGGTGAACCTGCTCGGTGCCCGTTCATACTTTGGATCCAAAGTTCTGACGTCTAATTGCTACACTCTCGGTAACATAAATATGATTATTTTTTCTCTGATTGTAGCATAAACACAGAGGGTTGAATGTTTGCTTTGCTTTTTTGTTTCCATAGATGTGGAGATCAAACTGGATGAGGAGGGGTTTGTGCTGCCCGCCAGTCACATCGATGAAGTATATAAAAGGCAAATAGTTTTGTAGATCAGATTTCAGGATTTAGTGGTGTTATATGAGCTGGACATTCATGGGGATTTTAACACATTACAGGATAGCTCTGTGTATTGACGGGCCGAAGAGGTTCACTGTAAACAAGAGGCAGCTCCTGGGAAAAGAGGCCATCAAGCAGCGACATCTAAGGCTTCTGGGATATGAAGTTGTTCAGGTTAGAGCCTCGACATCACTTTTTCTCGACATGTATCCTTTTGTCTTTACTCTCTTTTCGATTCTAGCATGTCCAGTCATTGAGAGAATGTACTCATGTTTTTTATTCTATCTTTTTAGATTCCTTTTTATGAATTTGAAAAGCTGCAGAACAAGGCCAGTGTTGTGGGATATCTACACCAGAAAATCTTCCCCCACAGTTACAGGCTGAGCTGGTGATCATCAACACGCCATTCATGTGCCATCAGGGGTCATTTTGTGCTTTAAGAACAAAATATTTATTTTTTTTGAATGAATTATTAAAAATGATGTTCTTTAACTTATTGATTCTGCACATTTTGTAGTTTAGTTTGGAAATAAAGTGCTGTAAGGTGACGTCAATTGAAAATATATTTTATTCTCGAGTTATTGAAGAATAAACTGTACAAAGAGAAACCTACTTCTGATCACTCCGGATATAAAGAGTATGTATACCATTCCTTCTTCAGCTTTCATTCATTAGAAAAGAATTGGATTTTTGCATGCAGCACACACAGGCTGTGTGTCAATTGATTAAGTAGTAAATCAGGCTATGATACATGTAAAAACAAAACCAGAGTTCTACTCTCTTACGAAGCAGGAATCTGAGGAAGTCCAAACTCATCCACCAAAACGCCGTCCTGAAACACAAAACCCCTGACTGTTAAATAACAAATAACTGACAAGAAAAAAAAAAAAAAAACCTCTGAAAATGTGAAATACCCGGTTGGTCGATTTGTCTCCCGGAATGCCTTCTGGGATGGAGGGGGCTGTCGAGGCCTCATCGAGGTAGGCACTGTCATCATCGAACAAGAGCTCGTCTCCCAAAGCATCCAGCTCTGGACACATCAACAAACACTCATCATTATTTGCGATTTTGGCAAATTTTTGTGATTTTTTTCTATAAGTACAATGTCGCGCGTACAGAGAATCAGAGATATCCATCTCCTATTAATTTGCAACTACTCTGTAATGTGATTATGATGAAAAACCTGCTTGGCTTTGTTGAGATTATCTCTGATATCAACCAAAAGCAAGAAGGCGTGTAAATAAGTACATAATTCTACAAGTGTTTTACTGACCTGCTTCCAAGTCAGCCTCATCGATATCAGGCGTGCCGTAGCTTCTGCTCAGCGCCTCCTGGATTTCATTGGCATCCTCCATCATGTCCTCCAGCTGATCTTGTACATCCTGACCATCAAATAAAAAAAGTTAATTGTGTTTTTGTATCAACTCTGTAACATAAAATGTCCTGAAAAATACAGTTTGATAAGCATAATTTCGTATGCTTGTGAGCTTAGGTAGCTATGAACAGGTAAATATTACTTGTTTTGTTGGTTTTTCAACAATAATGTGATCTTAATACCTCAATCTTGTTAATGTTCACTTTCTTGTAAGCTTTCTTCATGTCTTTGAGGCCAACCTTCATGGCATCAACCTGAAAAATGACAGAAAAAATGTGAATAAAAAGTCAGATATTATGATGTTAGAGTTTCCGTGAATGCTTACAGTAGTTTTAGTGTCCTTAAGGTTCTGAATTGTATAGTTTGCTTGTTCCATGTTGAAAGACTGCTGCATGAGGTTATCTCTCTGGGTTTCATACCTGTAATGAAAAATTATGTAAGATAAACTTTGACAAATTAAGTTCAATAAGGCAATACGAGATGTAGTGTGTAAATAAATACTTACATTCTTTTTTGCTTCAGAACTCTCAAAGCCTTTTGCTTGACCATGTTCTAGGCAGAGAAAATAATATATATATATTTTTTATATGTCCGTTTGTTATCAAAATAACTTAGAAAGCCATGAACATATTTTATTAAATGAAATTTTCAGGAAATGTTGATTTGTGATTTGAATGTCAGGACAAGAAACAGATGATTAAAGTGTAGCGATGTTACGGATTACCATCTGGATCCATGAATTTTTTTTGAGGGATTCTTTATCATTGTGAGATAGAGGAAAGGCCTCTCCAAGTGCTCTTGTAGCTCCTATTTTGTATCATTTATAACAGTAATGGGCAGCAAATCTTACCTTTGAGGGTCCATCCCTCATTTTCTTCATCTGATCTTTGTATTTTGCAAGTTCAGCATCGAGTTTGGAGATTTTCTTATCAATGGAATCTGACCGAGCATCAACCTGAAATGAAACAACCATCAGGACACAGAAAAGGCTTAAATTTACGAGTTAAGGGAACCAGCCTTATTTCGTCTCTCCAGCTGACTAATAATATCTCCTGACATAAAACCAGTTGGACTGGTTGGAGCCTGGCTTTTCACTGATTGAATCATACAATTTACTCTGTTTTCACGTTTACATTCTTTCCGATAATCACACAATGCTGATTTATGAGCTAAACAGACAGACATTGTTTGACTATAAATACGTTTATATGTGAACTGGATTTACTGTCAAGCAAAACAACTAAAACGTGGAGGGTTTTTTTGTCAACAGGTTTCTGTGAAAGATTTTCTATCGCCAACATAAAAACTGTGTCGTTTTGTTAATTCCACGCGTTAAAGGGTCACTTTAACGAAAGACAAAAACATTGCCCTAACTCTCTTGCCACAAAAGCTAATTCTTTAGCAAGGAGGGGTCCTCCATTTTTGTTTACTTTCTTAAGGGTGTAAAAAGTTATTTCAGGGTTAAACTTACACCTCCAATGCAGTCGGTGAGGTTAGGCGGTGGAGCTTTAGACTTTGAGCTGCCAAATATACGGTTCATTTTTACAAAATGGTAAGTTTAATACTCGAAGAAAACTGTTGTCGGCCGCTGTCACGATCCTGGCTGAAAGAAATACCCGGAAGAAAGAATTTATCATGATGTCACACAAGTCACGTGGTCATTAATCACGCCCACCACTTTTTAATTTATTTTGTCTATCTTTTTTTATTTTCTATTTGATATTTATCGTGCATCATTTGTTTCATTTCGGATTCCTATTGTGTCATTTTAAAATGATTTTAGAAATACCAATCAAATAGCTAGTAATTACACTTTTATCCACAAGAGAGCGCTGTTTGCACATTATACAGCAAAATCAACTTAAGATCGTCAATCGAATGTTCTGCTTTAAAAAAGGCAAATCAGTCAGCATTCCCGAAACAAGTTAAAAATGAATTGCTTCAAACAACTTTAATTTGAATATTTTACATACATTTCCTCTTTGATTTACTGTAGGCAAAGGCAGTTTACAGAGACAGCAGCAGCAAACCTAAACAGACACAACTGAGCTCATAGCATGGAGATCTACAGTATTTTACAATACGAAGTCTATACATTCTGAAACGACAGTACATCACATAATTTACATACTTGTAGGTGGCAAATACTGCACAAGAAACAAGACCACGGACATGCGATAACCGTTTTTTACTGACATATGTACAAAGTTTATCTTTTAAAAATATGCATTATATTCTACAGCTGGAAGAATAACTGATATTTAAATATTCTGGTCATATTATTTTGTTACTCAGGAATTTATCCACAATTTCTAGCATTTCATGGTATTTTAACATGTAATGTAAATGTACACAATATACTAGACAACTCATCAAACTGGACACAAGTCCAGATTCAAAGCTGAAGCTGAGCCCTCTGTCAAATTTTAAATGCACATTGAAGTCCAGGATTTTCTTTTTAACTCAACAACACACATCCTTTCAACAGTTATGGGGACATATCTGCAGACAATGATTCATACAATCGGTGTTCATTACTCTTATCCTGGACTTTTAAAGGCACATTTGGCTACAAAACTACATCACAGCAGGAAGTTCATAAAATGAGTTTAAAAGATGGTTTAAAATAAAAGAAGAGCATGTCACATCCCAAGTCTTAGATTTCAGTCACAAACCAAACTATCAGTATAATGTGATGTAACTCTTATGACCCAAAACATCCATGCATTTTGCTGAGATGTATGGCTGTAGCTGGAGTTAGCGCGCTAATCAAGGGCAGACTGTCATTTCTTGTAATACCACATTTGCCTCAAGAGGCAACACTGAGTTGCTGTTGTGGAATAATGATGTCTGCAGCGGTTTTGATTATGACCTTGATGGAGGCTGCAGGCGAGAACGCGCCAAGCAACTAAATTTGCTTCTCGGTTGCTGGTGGTCTACAAATCTTAGAGTAACCAGTTTGTCACATAAAAGATGGGTAAAAGAGCTTTTTCACCATCCAAGATGTTCTGAGACATTTATCAGCAGAGAAAATGAATGATTTTTAAACAAGCAAAGCAAAATTCATGTAAACATTGACATGCTTTTCCACCTCAATTCTTTGGGAGTGAAAAAATACAGTTAGATGATGAATTCAGATTTCTTTTAGACTTGTAAAAAACATCTAAATTCATTTTGTGTGTACATAATGACCAAAAAGCTGTAACATTCATCTGAAACATTTTGCTGATTTAGTACATAATTTGTTGCGGACAAAACTAAAAAACATAAATACAATACTAAAATTCCAACATGTTTCTGGAGCTACAATTTTCTGTGTTTTAGACAACAACAGTTAACATTCTTGTGATTTCTGCAGGTTAAACAACCGGTCGAGTTTTGATTTGAATGCAGAAAATGACTGAGAGCACCAAAATAAATGAATCTTCTATGTTGCTGAGGTGACATGGGTTATGGCTAGGTCATGTGACTCTTTTCCAATATGGGACACTGAAGACAGTTCCACTGCTAGTCATGTGGGCTTATTCGTCCGGCCTGGATTCTCCAGGGGAAGTGCGTTCTCCCGTACAGTGCTGGGGGTCTTCCTGCTCTTCGACACCCTCTCCCGAGAGAGTTTGGCCGAGAGGCAGAAGTCCTTGAAGCATCGTTTGAAGTTCTCATCCAGAAAAGCATAGAGGACCGGGTTGAGGCTACTGTTTGTGTAGCCCAAAGCTACGCAGAAGAAATAGGCGCCCATGATGGCAGTGGTCTCAGGCACGTTCACCAGGGCCTTGACCAAGATAAAGATGTGAATGGGCGTCCAGCAGACCACAAACACAGCCACTACGACCACCACCAGCCGCGTGATCCGCCTCAAGTTGCGGTCCTTCTCCCGAGAACCAGACAGCATCCGGACGCTCTTCAGCCTCAGGACCATGAGGGAGTAGCAGACGGTGATGATGAGCACAGGCACGACGAAGGCGAAGACAAAGACACACACCTTCATCAGGGTGTCCCAGTACACGTACGGATCAGGGAACTGCAAGGCACACTCGGTTATACCTGCAGGTTGGAGGAGAGGCAGAACCGGATGGCGTGGGAATGTGGTGCTTTTCCAGCAAACGTCAACTCATCTCATCTTTCTTGCTTTTAGCATAGCTGGTTGCTCAAGCCAGATGGTGAAAATCTCCCACATTGTTTAGACAACGTCTTCCACAATAGTTTGGAAAAATTAATTCAATGTTTTGATTAGACTTGGAAGTCCCGCTTATGCTAACATTAGCATGCTGTCCAGTTCAAATCTTTTTTTTTCTTCTCACTAATCTGACAAATTCTCTAACCCATCAGTCATCTACCATGTTTAAACCACCTCTTAGCACTTGAACTGAGGTGGTGCTATGAGGACCAGTGAATTTTAAAAGCCGGTAAAGTCGACTTGACTACCACGGGAAAGCAGCATTAGTAATAAAAATGCTTTAGAAATAAAACTCCACTTTCTCCTGTCAATTTAGAAACAACTCTGCGCTCAGACGTGTGTTCGTTCCTACAAAGCCTTTTAAAGAATGACAGAGTAATAGAAAACTCTTACATTATCGCTGGAATGCTTAAGTGAGTCTCTTGTATTTTCAACAAAAAGAGCTCTTCCTCACCGCTCTTGGTCTGCGTGCCGCCCAGGACAAAGGCAGGAATCCCCGCCGCCGAGGACAAGATCCAGATGCACACGTTGATCATCTTGGCTTTAACCGGGGTGCGGAAGTCCAGGGCCTTCACTGGGTGGCAGACGGCCACGTAGCGGTCCACGCTCATCATGGTGAGGGTGAAGATGCTGATGAACATGTTGTAGTAGTCAATGGAGATGAAGACCTTGCACACCACCTCGCCAAAGGGCCAAGTGTTCAGCATGTAGTCGGTGCTCTGGAAGGGCATGGTGGTGGTGACAAGGGCGTCGGCCAGGGCCAGGTTAAAAATGTAAATATTGGTGGCTGTCTTCATCTTTGTGTACCTGTTAAAAGGCCAAAATAAATGATTGCTGCACAGAGGTTCTGCCCACATCATCAACAGATCCATTTACTCATGCTGTCATGGCTCTTGCACTCAGAACAAGATCGACTGTTTGGCAGCTTGATTTTGTTTGGCTCGGTCCAATTAGGAGATTAATTTTACACTTCCTTAGCACAAAACCTGTTTTAATGTCAACAGAATGGCCCTCTGAGGATTAACTAGCAGTTAGAGCTACATTATTACCCGGGAGTGATCAGCTTCAGCAGGCAGCACCACCAGTCTGACCAAACCCACCTTGCATTTGTGTTGCATTTCACATCACAGCAGGAGAAACCCGGCACATCATGATTAGGAGACTTGGTCGAAAAGGAACCACAGAGACTCACGTCCAGCCCCATATTTCCACTAAATCCCATCATAAATTCTCCATGGTACTTTCTCCACGTATGTTTATGATGGTAATGGAAAGAAAAAACGCGTCCTATGTTTCCTTACCTTACGATCACATACATGACGAGACAGTTGCCCAACAAGCCGACTACAAACACCACCGAGTAGACCGCGGTGATGATGGGGATGATGGGGGGCATCCCCTCCTGCTCCCAGCTCCCATCGTGGGTCAGGTTGCGGCTGTCGGAGTATCCGGACATCCAGGCTGAGACATTCAGCGGACAGTCGTCCGCCGGGGCGAGGAGACAGTTATTGTCTGCTTTCAGCATCTCCATGCCGACACCTGTTTGTTTCGGTCGGTGCAAACGTGCGGAAAAGGCAATGAATTCTTTTCATATTGACAAAAGTGTACATTTCTGAGCCACGTTTGCAGCCTGTAAAATCGATCAGAACCACGAGTCTTGCGGGCAAAAGCGACAGGTTCAAACGCCCCCCCCAAAACAAACAAACAAACAAACAAACAAACAAAAAACCACGCAGGTTACTCACCTTTATCTGCGTGGATGCGGCGCGACAATGCGCAAAGACTTTAAAATGTGCAGATGGATTCAGTTTTGCAGCCTTGCTCCAGGTTTGAGCTCATCAAAGTTTGTGGATGCGTCTGCGCGCCGGGAGAGAAACGACGGCTTTGCGGACGGTGGCGCACGCGCCGCGGCGGCGCGCAACAGCCAGACGGGATCACCGCGCGCACGCACGCACGCGCGCACACACACACACACACACACACACACACACACACACATTCAAAGGGTATGTGTGTGTGTGTGTGTGTGTGTGTGTGTGTGTGTGTGTGTGTGTGTGTGTGTGTGTGTGAAGATAACAATGACCTACAGTGACGTGTCACGATGAGGTGAAAACACTCAGCTCGCTCCCATCTCAAAATGTGTGTTCTGCTGCAGTTTCTTCCAGTGCTTCCACTCCGTTCCTGGGTTTCCACTGTGTGTGTGAGGAGACGCAAAGTTGCTCGAGAACCTGGCAGCGTTGAGCTGCTGCTGCTGGGGGTCATAACCGGGCATGGCAATTGCACGTTTTGCAGCCTTTCTGCTCCAGTGGACGCAGCCCGCGGAGAGATCATACGACCAGCTGAGTGGAGACGCCTCTGAAAACAACCACCATCCCAGTGAATGACCATTTACCCACTGATGAGCCTCCCACACACCAGTTTTATCTCCTTCTCTGCAGCTGCTGAATCAAGCCTGTTATCCCGCACACCCCAGGCTGTTGGCAAATCGGCAGCCATTCAGCAGATTCTGGCAATATGATAAACATCTGTTTTCTGAAAATGATGTGTTCAAACTCTGCCTGTGGGACTCAGATTACGTGCACTTTATGAGTTTTCACACAGACTGATTGATTTGCAAAGTGAAGCTGTTCATATTCTCATTGGACTCGTTTCTAAAGTCTAATAATCAATATATCGTCCTGTTCTAATCATCAGTTTGGGGGTTAAATGCTGTAGGCACATTTCTGAAGACACAACTGGATGATGAAGAAACTAGATCTGCAACCTTCTGTCAGGAGCTATGGGGAAGAAAACACGATAAACATTTAAAGGGCTTCTACCGCAGGAAAAGTGATTGCACAAGTTTAACTATGTGTTCAAGTCATGAAGAGCGTTTTAATTTTATCTTAAAAAGCCTCTATTATATGTCTGTATAGCTGTAATTTAAGAGTATTCTTCTGCAGATGGTATCTATAGTAGGATTTTCTACCCTCTTGAATCTCATTATTCTGATTGCAAAGGTCTCAAAAAGGCCAGATGGACTTACTGGTAAAAAAAAAAAAAACCTGTCTGGTGCTGAGGGAACAACAACCAGGATTTAATAATCCAGCTGATGAGATTTACTACAGGACGTCACAATCACAGGTCAGCAAATAAGAACCATGACAACTACGCCCCTGCAAGGAAAACACCCAATTCATGTAACACCATGTAGACATAATAACTGAACGGTGGCTAAAACTGGCTTTTTTTTATTAGCACTTAGGGGTTTCATTCCCATTTCTAACACCACTGTCTGGATCCTGATGTTGTGACATTGCCGGGTGGCATCAGCCGGTCACACCTTGACCAAGTGACACAAGGCCTCGCCTAACGGGGCGGTCGATGACGCTCACGTCACACCCCGACAGTGACAAAATCCTGGCACCGCCCATCAATCTGTTTGGAAGCGCTTTGACGCCGCACAGTTGCCTTCAACCTAAAGCACTTTGACCTCTGTGGCCGGGATGATTTGTGAGGTAGCTGCTTTATGCTTCACACAGCAGAGGTTGGAGACGCTGGCGAGGGAGATGGCGAGCACTGGGTTTGGGTTTCAGTCTCAGAATGTTAATCATTGTGTTAATCTACTTTGAATATCTGCTGCCAATGTCTGTAGATTCGGGTATGTAGAGATCTTTATCTAAATAAATAAATCCCCCACCCAGTCTGCGCTGCGGAGGCTTCTCCTGAAAGACAAAGAGAGGATTTTGCCTCAGGAATGACACTGCAGCAATAAACAACTCTGTGGAAGTGTTGCTTCCACTGAGGGATTAAATCCATTTGGATGAAGATTACAGTGGAAATGCTGCGTCTGGAACGCCAGTAATTGGTTTGATCAAGCGAATTCCACTTTCCAACAGTCTTCCAAGCATTCTTGGCCATGAAAGCTTTCAATTATCATTGTTTTATCCTGAATATGCCTCAGAATCTTCAGCTGGTTTCAGCCTGACAGGACAGACAAGCATTTGTGTTTCATTTGAGGTCTGGATACCGAATTTGATTTCAGCCTTTGAGTTTGTGCTTTTCTTCACTGATTTTCCATTAGTCTGAGAGCGTTTCTGTGTTGCCTCGTTGGATGATTCCAAACACTTCCAAGAAAGTGATGACAATCATTAGTGAGGTGAGAGGCACACTTAAGGGGAATTCTACAAGGAGGAAAGGGGCACCAGCACCACAACAATGCAAAGAAGACTGCAACAACTGAAGCTGAAATCTGTCTGCCGCCCCCTACAGGCGAAGAACGGCATTATTTAGTTCATTTATTTCTTTCAAGTACAACAATTTCTGTATTTCTTACTTAATTGTAAAATGAAACTGAATTTTAAATTATTCAGTTATGTTGCTTCAAAAAAGATGAGGTACATTAGGTATAAAATTGCATGTTGGGAACTATTTCCTTTCAAAGCTGTGGCCACACGGACTTGTCAGGCATGACGAAAACATGTTGCCAACTGCACAAAAACAGCTGTTGCTAAATGTTAAAAAAAAAAAAAAGTGTTTCAAGATAAAGTCTTTTTCTTATTAAAAAATAACATGGAACAGACATTTAAATCCAGATATTGTTCAACAAATTGCAGACCAGGACAATTAAAATGAAAAAATTAAAGCTCGGATTATGTCTGAAGTTGTATCTGCATTATTTATATGTAACAATCCCACATTTATTGTGTGGTGCAGGTGCATGTGAACAGCCTTGAAGAATGAAGCTGGCTGGGCCAGCGGCGTTTAATCGATAACCCAGAGGAACCACCGATCACCCTTAAAACATGCTGAGTGTGCACTTGGCCGGCGGGTCATTTACGATCAGCCGAAGGCTCGCAGATGGTGCGCTAGATCACAACAGAGGGGCAAAACGAGAGGATTTAAGGGCTGGGCGGAGGGAAAAAGATGTGGAAGGACAACAGACTAAGAAAAACAATCCAGAGTGACACTCTAACATAAATATTATCCATAATTAGCCTGTCTGGTCTCAGTGAGCATAGCAAAGCCTTCGTTGGACTGCTGCATTTGACCTTTATCTTATCTTTAGCTTCTGATGTCACAGAAACAACGGCCTTCATCCGTTGCTTTCATTTCAGTTCATTATTCTGCTCATGAACTGTAGCGCAGCAGCAGATGCTTTTCCTGCCAATCATAGAGCAGCTAGAGATGAACCGAGTGTGTCTCCAAATGGGGACAGTGGTGTGCACAAAGACGGGCAGCTGCAGGTCATCGAGGCGAGGAAGAGTTAGATATAAATAAACCAACATTCTCATTTTGTGAGCCGTTGGAGCTGATTTCTGTGGATCGGGGAGCGAGCAGGGATCAAACCGCAATCAGTGATGAAATATAGAGACCAGTCAGTTCTGCACTTGCCCTGCTAATATTACCAATTAGCTGCTTTAACGCCGGCCATCCCTGTGTCCTCCCTGCGCGTCGGCACTGTGAACTTGAGTCCTGATGGATGCCCATGAGTTAATAAGAAGCGAGAGCTGTCAATAGACATGATCAATAATCATGGTCACGCATATCTCAGAGGTTTTACTTCACAGACCTCGGAACCTTGGATAGTATCCATGTTGGCACGGCCACCCAGAGCCCCCAGAAAGCTGCAAATGTGTCGTTTGTGATTTAGAACACAGCCATAATGAAACCACAATTCACCGTGTGTGTGTGTGTGTGTGTGTGTGTGTGTGTGTGTGAAGAAGGGTGTGATGGAGCGATACTGCAGATGCTCTCTCACTGATAGGAGCTGGCCATTATGAGAGACGATTTTCACTTGGGTGCTGATTTTCACCTGCTGCTGTATTTACCTCACTGTGGGAAAGTTTGATGCATTCTGCAGAGTTTGGAGAAGCTTTTCTGTCTTTTCACCCAGTCGTTCATCCACCCCGGCCTCTTTCACACATGTGTTGGGTAGAATCTCCTTAAAATCAGACCAGGAATTTCAATACGTGCGTACACATGCAGAAGCAATCAGGAATTCTCAGTGGCTCCTAAAGGTGACGGAGAATTTCTGATTGCGCAGGTTCACACGTGCAGCTCCTCTGGAGAGGATTCCTTTGCAGGAAGAATCAGAGCTCATATGTGAAGGGATTAGCCACTGCTTGGCTACTCAGGAATAGAAACTGGTCGTGCAATATTTGAAGGGATGGTGCTCACTGTTGGGAATAATTTAGCAGCGCAGACAGGAGGATGAACTGTTTCATGAGTCTGTGAAGGAAATTTATCAATACTAACAAGGAAAATCGGTGAAACCAGCCGATTAGCATCAAAAATACAAAAATAGATCTTCTCTGTGTAAATCCAGGACTAGCTAGAATCTATACAACATAACATATTAACACATAGGGCATCATCTGCGCATTTGTTCCCATGATGAAGATGTCGTCAATGGGAACAGATGGCTAAACTAGTGAAAACCGTGTCTTATCACACCTCCTCCACACTACAGAGGAGGAAAAAAACACCCAGCTCTTTAGTGTTAGTCACATTTAATGGTTAATCATCTTGACAAGACAAGTCGCAGGAGCGATGATCAATATCCTAACACACAATGAAGCTGCGTGAAAATAGCACTGCGATGGCTGCATGTCCTGCTGGAGGAGCTGTGGGGCTAATAAAAATTTCAAAGCCGCGTAATTAATCACATTCTTCCCTCAGCTTCATTTATGACCCAGTTAATTATGCACATGTCGCACTGTTTTCCGCAGTTCCATTTCACAGACATGCATGTGCTGACGGGGCGCTCCCGTGCAGATGGCTGCACCCTGACGCTAACGCAGCAGACTGATGGAGGCGGTGATGCGGCCTCCCGGGTGTACGCTGAGTCACTTGCTGCTCAGTTGCTCCCGCGTTTGCATGACACATGAACAGAAGTCACAGAGAGCGGTGACCTTTTAAGAATCTCCAAACACTTTAAACTAAGGGAAGAAGCACCACCAAATGGTAAACTAACTCCTCAATGACAAAGAAGACTTGAAAGGAAGAGATGAAACTTTAAGAGCTGCCTCATAATCACGGCATTTTCATGAAAGTGCTATTATTCACGCCTTAAAAGGATTTGTCAGACGAGGTTCTGAGTTTGTTGCGAAAAGAATCAACCCTCCAGATGACTTAGCGTGATGAATCGCCGTGTCGCAGGGCTGCCAAGAGCAGAGTTGCAGCAGCTTGACTTTATGTTGTCAAAGTGAGGCTGAGAGGTTCACATCGCTGCGTGTTTGGGCAGAAGACGAGCCTAGAAAGCCCTTCTGTCGGCATGTCGTAAATGTCTGAAGCATGTCAAGCATCCGCCACCGTTTGTACGTTGACTCTCATCCTGTGAAATTGCTCAATATAATGCCACATTTATATTTGTCTGGGAACGCAGAAGCAAAAATAATGGAAAATACATTAGCTGCTAAAGCAACTCATTAGCTGTGGAGAAGGATAGTGAGAGATTTTATAAAAATGTACCTGCTTACTGTGGGTATGATGTGACCTCTATGATCCGCCATTACCTGTTTGTACCAATACCTCAATATCCTCATTATGCAAATACAAACCAACACGGTTGCAACTTCGGTGGTTTCATTTGCTTGGCATACGCTGATCTTTCCGTTCACACACCAAACAAATAAGCTCAGGACAGACTGATGACCTGTCCAGGTGGCTGTGGAGACAGCCTCCAGTGCCAGAAAAAAATGTATGAAATAAAAAAGAAACACTGAAAACAAATAGCTGCAAAAAAGAAGGCACCTCGAGAGACGTGTCTCTGGTTTTTATTGTGGTTTTTTTCCCTGTTTGGTTGGACGTGCGTCATTAACGTTACGGATCTACAGTTTAACAGCTGTACTGTAAAACCTCATTTGAATATTACCATCCACAATTGAAGCAGATCTAATTATCCACCTCTCAGTGGGGATTGTTAAAGTTCCAGACCACCTGAAACCATCTCTTCATTCACTTTCCTCTCCTCCATTAGACAGCCGCCGGACTGAACGGGCAGATATTAATAAATATATCATGCGGAGGGAATTTAAAGGTACCAGGATGGCTTTCTTATTAAGTTCCTGCCAGCGGCGTGTAAATAATGGGAACATAAAGATGTGCCGAGGAGCCGCTACACATTCATACCCTTCTTTACCAACCAGAAGAATTAAAGCGGAGCGAGAGAAGCTATTGATTGCTGTGAGGGAAGTGAGAGTCAGTGGAGTACTGCAAAGACGTAACCGCTTGTTCCTCGCACATTAAAGTGTCCTCCAAGCTACAGCGCTGTTGTAAATATGTTTTCATGTTTAAATGCTCTAATCCCAATGTCAACAAAAAAAACACTACCTGTGAAGGAAACAGCCAGGAGAGACAGTTACAGGCTACTTATTGCTCATTGAGTCCAAAAAACATGAGCAATGCTCCCTAGTCGCTCTCTTTTTTTTTTACATGTTGGTTTTTAGTCTTCTTTTTTGGTGTCTTTTGGACCGGAGCTTTGTGCACTGAACCTGAACTTTCCCCCGCGGGGCCGTTTAAAACTAAACCCGATTTCTACCCCATTGGTGTTATTTGTATGGCCACTGCTCCCTCTTCACCCTCCGTCTGACCTTTGATAAGATGTGGATGCGTCGCCCTGACACATTCAGGGGCCGGAGTCGCCCTGCAGGTGACTTCCACGTCCAGCTGGATCACCCGTCAGGAGAGGATGCAAAAGTAAGTGGTTCAGTCAATCCACCTGCCGCCGCTGTGGGTGATATAATTATTTCAACTGTCCTCTCAGGTGATTCCTGAATAAGCTGATGGATGACAGATGCATTCAAATCAGCAGGAAATTATGAAGCGACGCGTACACAGACAGCTTTGAAAAGCTTTTCAGGACGTGACCAGCAGGATATTTGAGGCCTGAGATTTCCCTGTTGCATTATTCACACCATGCCACCAAAATAAAACAGCAACAAAGAAAAGATCTTTATTTTTCTGCTTGTCATCAGACCGGAAGAAAGAGGGATGGTTTCTGAAGATGATTTCAGAGTTCTGCTCTCCGAGTGCAGCTGAAAACACATTCAGGGTGCTGGAAACACACAGCTCAGCAGTTTATTCACTCCGCAGGAGCAACATTGGACTCAGCGCTCAAAGATGATGCTTTCGTCTTTCATGAAAGCACAAACACAAATAATTTCTCGCATGGCAGTGGAATATGCTTCAGGTGAGAAAGGGTCATTCCTGGCAGTGAGCCAATTTAAACAAAATCCAATCAAAGCCATAGTTAGCATAATAATATGAGTGTTGCCCAACTGAGCTAACTGCTAACACTTGCTTACCTAGAAAAAAATGCATGCAATCCTTTGCTGTGTGTGTGTTTCTTTTCTTTTCTTTTTTTAGCGAGTCCTTTTTTTTTTAAAAAAAAAAAAATGCATTACTGAAGAAATTACAACATTTTCAGGAAAACTGTAAAATCCATTCCATCAAAATATCACAGAAATGATCACAGGATCCCATAATTGCCAGTTTGTTTTCCCATCAACAACAGGCTGCCTGTATAGCAGCAGCAAAACAGCGTGAATCCTCCCAGGCACAAAACAGCACATGGCTGCCCGAATGACAGCTCTCCAGATGGGTGGAAGGAGGGAGAATAAAAGACGGCTCCCCTGTGAAGGTATTTTTGTTTGAATTTCAAAGTAAAAGATGAGGCAGATGCGTACAACGCATATATCAAGTGGTCTCCTGAGAAATAGAGGGAGTAAGAGAGAGAAAAGATATCGCTTTAAAGACACAAGAGAGAATTCATTTATTACCTTGACCTCCTCCAGGCCAGCTTATATTGTCAGGGAACCTTAAATCAGGTCTGATTGGATGGTCAGATTGAAAAACCTTAGTGAGGAAAGACATTTTTCATCCATTCTGGAATATTAGCAGGGTAGCTTTTAGTTTGAAACGCCTAGTGATGCTGGAACTGCTAATGGCAGCAAACAGAAGGTTGTCAAAAGATTAAAAATGCACACGACAATTTCCGATGATTCAATTTCTTTAGTTAAAAGGAGCTTCTCAAATCTTTGATGACCATTTCAAACCAGACGCCAACATGCTCGACTCATAAAAATCTAAATTCATTACACAAGAACTGCACAGAGTAATTGAATAAGGGAGTGATGCACGGGTTCCAGATAGGCATCAGTTTGCAGAAATATGATTACAAGATTGGATTAAAATATCAGAATGGTTCTTGAAACCTTCCGATGGTCCTAAATTAAAAAATACCGGGGGCGGAGCACAGTTTTGAACAAATAACAAAAGCTTTTCGGCTGGTGTAATTCATTACTCTGAGAAAGAGTTGATGGAGCTGCTGAGAGCCGTTCATGCGTCTGGAGACAGCGGTCCAGATGTGCTCGTGTTCACGCCCAACTTAATCAATCCTCAGACAATTTGAATGTGAACAACATGGTTGTTCTTTCCAAAGCGGGGTATTTCAGACTGGAAACTTTCTCCGCTGAGATCGAAACCCATTTTTCAAAATCTTAGTTTTTAATAGAAGCAAATAAAGCAGAAGTTGACATAAAGAGGTGCAATTTCAACTCAATCACTCTAGTTTTTTTTTTTTT
>BJFM01001163.1:151112-173213 GCA_016586285.1 Arothron firmamentum | reverse complement strand
TTTTTTTTTTTTACTGTAAAACGGTCAGATTAAAGAGCCAGAATATGTGGGATTACAGCAGCATTGGGCAGGTGTTGGTAGGCATGGCATGGTAGCAAAATTACAGGCGAGTTTTTCTGCCATCAAACTTTACAAAACACAAATTAAAATCTGTATCATGCATTCAGCTCCAGGGACCGTAGTCCCGACTCCTCAAACAGGAAGCGGCTACTATAAAACATTCATGTCAGTCTTTAATGTTATGTCACTTCCTGCCCACGGTACCATGACAACCACTCCGCACACTCCTCACATCAGTGGCGCAGCGAGGTAGGAATATTGCACAAACAGATTGGCAACGACTTTCTTTTTTGGGGCATACGCAGAAGCTTGCAGTGTTGGAGAGATGAGTTCAAGGCAGTGCAGGATTGGAGGATGGAGCCAAGCGCCAGGTGGATAATGACTAGCAACTGTTGTCAGTTAAGCTTTTTTCTATATTTGTGGGGACGGAGGCGAGGAACGCCAACGTATTCACACATCTGGAGCGTTTAAATGCCCATGAAGTTTTTGTTTATTCACTGCAGTGGCGTTCGCACGTCTACCGGACTGGTTCATTCCCATTCTGTCACCATGACAAACAAACCAAAGCAGCACATCCCACACGGCAACAGGCCGAGGCCGGAGGTGGTGCCGAGACAGGAGGCACTACTCTTTCTAATAAGCTCCATCAGAGTGGAACGCTTCGCACGTACATCAGATAACAATGGAACAGCAGACGTTAGGGGTCTGAAGCACATAGGCGACGGCTGTTTATCACAGCAACTGACCAAATAAAGTCAGACACATGCTTAATGAGTCTGCAGACTTCACACAATTCAATTTTTCTGCCTTTTAAAAAAAAGTTTTGGAAGCAAGAATTGAGATTTAGTCATCCAAAAAGAGCCATAATTTTGATATTAAAATATGAGCAGGAGCAGAAATACAGTTCTTGCTTGAAAGTAGCCGTGGCTCCTTCCTGGCAGCTGGTGTGTTGGAGATATGCCGACTTGTGGGCATTAATTTCAGGACACGTTTGGATGTGAACTCAATCAAATCACCTGTTGACAGAAAACAGCAATAGTTGCGCCAATACCTCGCCTGCTCACCCAGCCAATGATCGGCTCTATAAATGCCTCCATCAGACAGCCAATTATTTATTTCATTACCTGCTGATCAATTCTTTTCTGCTGGGAATAATCCATGAGTGTCAGGGCAATTTTCTACTTGCTGCAGGGGACCTTTCCAGGCTGCAGGTCTTTGGGTTCCAGGCTGGGTTGTACAATCATGCTAATGGTCATCAGCCTGACAGCCAGCCTGCTAATGGGGGTTGTACCCCTCAACCAGATCAGCCTGACCTTACACGCGGTGACGTTACTATTCCTGAGATTATCACCATTAAAGCAAAGTGTCTGGAAAAAGAGTACCAGCAAACTATCACAACTTATCTGTGATCTATATTTGCTAAAGTAATATGAAGTAGCATTCAGCTAATTAAAAAGTGTCTATAACGGTTCTCTAAAAAAGCGCTATCCTTTGCATTATGGGCTGTATAGGTGCCCATCTGGGATGATGTGGTCATATAAGTAGCCAAAGGCTCTTGAACAGCTTTGGAAATGGTATTTTGGTTTATTTAACCAAGTGGGACTTTTTGCCCTCTGAAAATTGGAGGCAGGCAGTGGCCTGTCTGGTCAGTAAATGTAATTTCTCTCTGACTTGGTCTGACACACTTGTGTTTATTGCATTTAATAACAGGAAAAACTAAAGTGAAGGAACCAAAGGCTGATATCCAGCTGAACTCCGTCTCCTCTCCCCGCCGTCTTGGGGCCACATCTGGCATCACTGTCGCCTGGAGGATTTGTTTCTTCCGATTATCTGCACCTGACTGCCCTGAGAAGTGAGAGGACGGCTGCTGTGTCACTCGCTGATACTAATATTCCCTCCCCGGGGCATACACACAACCCATAAACAGTAATTACACGTGTTTAACATCCTCCTACAACTCTGGTGTGTCACCCACGGCTCCTCAGCCTGCAGGTCAGACATCCAACTCGTGTTTCCATCAAAAATGAGAGATGTGAGATGGAATCCTCATGCATGCATGGCGGCCCGGGCTCCTCATGCGCTCCATCCACAGGTCCCTGATGCACGAGTATGCCTTTCAGAGGGTCAGCCACGCGTGTGTCGTCACCAAGACGACGGCTCGGGTGCTCAGCACCAGCGCAGGAACGCGCGTGAAGGGTCGTCTGTGGTGACACATGGGTGGCGTTCCAGAGCCCTCATGTGTGGCGTGAAAATGTAAGCGGCTGTGTTTGCGTGGGGCGTTCAGGGTCTCTCGCACATGGACGCACTTCGACCGAGATGTCGATGTCAAATCGATTTGAAGCAAGCCCAGCGGAAGAGAGTGAGGCGTAATTATTCTGAGATGGGAACATGTGAATAATTCAGTGTCTCTCAGAGCTGATTGGATTGCAAATGCATTCAACTAATGCAAACTTTGGCTTGTGGACAGCGAAAATTAAGCATATTTTCAGAACCAAACAGCAGCTTTTCTGTTTTTCCTCCCATTCCTTGTCATCGGTCAATTGGCGACCTTTTCTTCAGCAGTCATCCAGAATCTGAGCCTCCGCCCTGGTTGTTGCACCATCCCTGAGAGCAACGGCAGCTAACGTCAGATCTTTTTACAACCTTCCAGTTTCACTCCATCAATCCATCCTTTTGTTCCCGGGGGGTCGCAGGATGGCAGAACGCGCCTGTCAGTCACTTTGGAAGTGATTGAGGCTGACGTCCTGCATGCAGGGGACTCTGCCTTGGCCCGGCCGAGAGGGGGGAGAGAGAGCGGCGGTCAGAATGCAGATGGAGGGAGAGGCGTTGAGCGCTCCTCAATCAATACCAACATTAAACTGTAAATAACTGAATATTTTTATTTTGCTTAATAATTTTGCAGTCATAACTCTTCCCTGTTATGACATATTGGCATCTTTCCTTTAGTGAGAAATTAGATTTTGCATTAATTTAATTTTTATGGTTTACTGGACATTCAAGTCAATAGTTTATTCGTCTCGCAGGAGTTTCTGCCCTCGAGGCAGGAATTGTTCAAGGTCAGGCCCTGTTTTAACTTTGGTTTTAGTTATTCAGTTGCTTTGAACTTTATTTTTAAATTTAATAATCAATGAACTAAAAAAAACATTCATTTCCTTTGATTAAATGCAAAAATTGTAAATGTTTCTTGACCAGAAATGGTACTGGATTACATTGGTGATAATAGTGCTATTTTAAAACATACATGAAAATGATGTTCAATTTTTTATTTTCACCAGTGCATTTATCACACAGAAAATGTTAAATGACTTCATAGTAATCCATCAACCAGAGCAGAACGATGCGACTAAGAAACATTAAATTGTACTTTCTGAGAGGTCATAATTGGAAAGTTTTAATTTGTTTTCCAGTATTCAAAGAATCAGTTAAACATAAGGCTCCAGGAGAATATCATTTAAGTTCTTCACCCTCAATAATCTAATAATAATCGAATTACAAGTATGACTTCATTGCAAACAGATTAGAGGCTAAATTAAGTAGGCAGATTTGCGTTTTCTTTGTTTGTAGATGTTAAATGATTACACCACCCCTCCATTTCACTGCTGCAGTGTTTGTTCCACTGTTCCATCCCAAACCCCCACCTGCATCACAGCACTGAGAACCACGCCTGCCTGAGTCTGAGAGCTGCAGATGTACGGAGCTATGGCCACGTTTCCTGCCAGAGAAAAAGAAAAAAGAGAGAGAGATTTGCAGTGTTGACCTGGGAATAACGGTCTACTGCACACAACCAGCCCAAACAGGCAGAGTAGCTCATTTAAATATTATTTTTTTATATATTTATCACATCAAGAGATGTTAGATTATAGTGTTAGTGTGCTAAATTATCAATATCTAATGGCTTGGGTGAGATTAGCATTACACACTAACTACAGCAGATTGAATTTCAGAGCAGTTTATTGATTGTAAGATTATGTGATCAGTTTAGCATAGACGCTAATATAAAGTGATAATTGCGTGACAAAGGCACAAATTCAGGCTGTTCGAGTTGATCCTCGGTGTGTGTGCAGTTTCTTTAATATTTCATAAGCCATCAGTGGAAAAGGCAACCTTTTTTCCTCCCTTGGCGGGGGCCTGCGTGAATGGTGTAGCCAGAGGCTAGAGGAGCAGACCTCAAAAATCTGATTTCTTCTGGGATGATGCACGGAGGCCGAGCGGTGACAATCTCGTTCAGTGGGATTAGCCTCCAATTCTAGATTTTTTTTTTAGCCCTATAATCTCAACCAGCAGCAGTGAAATCAGTGTTGGGACACGAGAGTGAGCTGCTGATGCTGCACTTAAGGAGCAGGTGGTTCTTGGTCGTGATGTGCGTGCTAAAGCGGTCTGACACTCCTGACACCTTCTGTCCCAGACCTGCTGGATTGATCACCTGGAGGTTTAACTCATCATTCACACATCTGACTGCATGTTTCTTCATTCAGGAAAGAGACGTGCAGAATATAGAGCAGATTCAAAACAGAAGCTGAACCTTGTATTTGTTAAAATGTTATGACTTCACTGGAAAAATGTAGGACTAAAGGAACCATGTCACTCCCTGTGTTTATTATTGAAAAAAAAAAAGATATATTCCCGATTCTTATCTTATATATCCTCTTAGCACTAGGTACTTGTGATCTGACTGCTAATCTCACGTCTGGAGGGGTGGTGGGCTATGGCTGGAACATCTTCCACTTGATCCATGAGATTGTATCACCAGCGTTTCCACAGTAACCGGCAACTAAAACAACATTATTAAACATGATGGAGCAGTTTTGTAGCACCCATAGAGGGGGACCCATCATAAATATCACATAAATATAGGAAAAAGAGTGATTAATATGGAAAAAGCATCTTTATTTATCTTGTATTCATGTCTGGAGATACATTATTAAAACATTTTACACACTGGACCTTTAATGATTTGAAATGAGAACGTTTGACATGAATAGTTTGCCGGATGGATCCCTGACAAACGTCAAAGTACAACAGAAGCAGCTGCAGGAGAGGCTGCAGCAGTTTTTACTGCCTCGATGCAGCAGCAGATAAGCCAGCCAGTCCTGCCTGAACCCAATTACTCTGCAGGAACGTGTTCCATTTCATTCTGCTTGGGCTACATCTGTAATTGGTTGCCACATTTTCATAGGTGGGAGCCAAGCTAAGCTTTGAAAAGAACGATTGGACCTGGAATAACATTAAACCTGTGCAGGCTCCCAGACAAATATCAGAGACGCTGAACTGAGGGGGGGATATGGAACGGATGAGTGCTGGGAGGATGCACCTCAGCAAAAGTGTCAGTTTGAGGAGAGAGAGAGAGAGAGAGAGAGAGAGAGAGAGAGAGAGAGAGAGAGAGAGAGAGAGAGAACCGATTCAATCCCTGTGTGATTTTGCAGACATGTGGAAGTCAAAGATCCAGGGCCCATGGTTGTTTTTTATGTTCTTGTGTCGTTAACAGATGGCTATGGCAGTTAGGCAGCAAATGGAGCGTGAAAATAAAGTTACTGCATCTTTGCTGCTTTATTAAGTCGTGCTGTGCTTCTCATTACGGGTTTATTTCCCCCGGGACAACGCTCGTACACTGTCGGCTTTCTTTATTGGATTACATTTTGTTAATGTCAGGTGTTTCAGTTTTGCAATTATGCCCCTGGAGTGAACCAACTGGTTTATGTTTGACTGTTTTTCTTTATTCTTGTTTTTTTCCCCCCCCAATAATACTAAGATCCACACAGTCTTTCAGGCCAAAACACTCAACTTTCGTCATTTACAACTGTTGGTCGTGGTTGAAGGTTTGAAGGAGGAGCACATAATGCATTTTTAATTCAAGTCGCGAATTCAAAATGAAACTTTAATGCTCAAACCAGGATTTGACCTCTCTAACATTGTAACTGTACATCAAGTTAAGTTTGAGACAGCTTTGACACGGCTAATAGGCCGGCTAACATCTTGTTTTGTTTACAGCTGTCAGCATTACAGTGCTGTAATTTTCTTGTCTGAGAGGGAGGCCTTAATCACATATGCAGCCGGCCACTAGGAGGCTTTTCACACATCTATGGTAGCTCCAAGTTTTTGCTATTATTGCTAAACTAAGCAAGTCACTATGATACAGTCCAAGACTTGATTTAAAAAACACAGTAATAGAGTTGTGGCTCTTTTATTCTAATCTGCGTTGCTTCTTCATTAAAAAGCTGATGAACTTGGACTAATTTTCCTCTCTGCAGCAGCGCTCTTAATGCATCAGGCCTCAGACTGGGAAAATGTAAAACACAATAACGGCCAAAAGAAGGAATAAATAAAGCAAGTGTAATTCATGCAAATGGCATCTGCGCACACGCTTGCTCAGCACCGTTTCCCTGTGAGGTCGGGGGCGCTGCTGGATTTAGCTGCGGAGTCAAACGTGCTGACAGCTTAAAGGTAAAGCCATAAAAAGATTCACACATGTGCTTATGTGTTCCAGCGGTAGATCACAGTTATGTCACAGCAGAGGGGGAATCCATTTAGGAGGCCATTTTTCACAAAGATTACAACATATTTAATTTTTTACAAGGCCTAAACAGGGACTTTTTCGTATATGTTGAATGCACACAGAGCAGAAGGGCACGGATATTTCCCATTTCCCGCAATCACTCTAACGCATTTGCTATGTCCTATTGGGTCCCTCAGCATCAGCACATATTGCACATAATACGTGCTGAGCATCGGACTCTGTGAGGGGAAGTGACAAAGTGCATTTCATCGGATTGCTGATAGTTCTCTCAGCCTCTTTCTGTGTCTGGAAGATAGCGAGTGTGGCTGTACTTGTAGAATTTCTGCTGTGTGGAGATTAGCCAAAGTTCAAAGCACAACCATGAAGTAATTTTTTACTTCAAAACCCACTGGGGGAGGAAACATAGAAACACACGAACAACAATCTGTATGTTGTGATGAAGTGATGACCTGTTCAAGGTGCATTCCTCCTTCTCACCCTGTGACCTCCTACTTTGACCCTGAATACACTGCATATAAAAACGCATCTTTTGTGGTGCAAAAACTCATTTTGCAGGTGTAAGTAAAATGATAAACACTTGAATAAAAAAAACTGACTTTAGTAATAAAATAAGCGTTAAAAAGTCCTGAATTCAAGTCTCATTCGACTCCGCGAGCAATGCGAATCGCTACTGCCCCCTGGTGGACAGACACTTGCAGAACCTGTTCCCAAGGAAGCGTCAGATATCCAGATGCGGGAGAATTCCAGATGTTAAAACGAATTAATTAGATGATTCTGTCCATCCAAATCATTTGACATGCGAACTGCGAGAGACAAAAACGTCTGTATTTTATGCAGTTTTGATTAAATAGAGGTAACATTAATGAATAAATAAATGAATGAAAGAATCAGATAACAATAATAACAACAACAACAACAACAACAACAACAACAACAACAACAACAATAATAATAATAATAATAATAATAATAATAATAATAATAATAATAATAATAATAATAATAATAATGATAATAATAATAATAATCGTCTTGGAGTCTGGGAGAGGAAGGATGGAGGAAGAATCTGGGCTCAGAAATCTTTTCACACTTGTAGCAGGCGCATGCGCGCAGAGGAGACCAACTGGTTTGTGTCAAGTCAAGGCAGACGTATGTGACCGAGGATAAAATAAATAAAATAATTTAAAAAAATCACCTGGACTCTGGCATTCATGGTGACAAAGTGAGTATATCATTTCTTTTTTCCCCCCTTTAAGTGTGCGTATTTGCGCGGAGGAGGGAACCTGTGTTCGACGGTTGAGTCTGAGTGATCCAACGAGGCTGCAGCATCTTTGGGTGGGAAACCCAGTAAGCAGAACCAGTATGATCTGAGCACAGGTGGTGTGGATTTTTACTCTCGCTGCTCTGTCTCCTCAGACTAAACCATCCTCTGGAAATGATCAGCTCGTCTGATCAAATGATTTCATTATGTTTCTATAAATGGCTGCATGCTGTTATCTTCGGGGGGCTTGTCTTGACTCGAGCGTCCAGTGCATGCGTATGCGCGCGTCTTTTCCCGTGAATGCGCCTGGTGGACGTGGGTCGCTGCGGTCCGAAACCAACGCTTTTTGCCGCCGTGTTTGGCTGCTCGCCCCCACACGGACGGAAGAAGTGGAGGAGAGGAGGCGGTTGTCTGCTGAGCACATTCTCGGGCTTCTTTCTTTTGCTTCAGCATGATCCGACAAACCGGTAGGAGATTTTTATTACGCTGCGTGGCCAAATCTAAGCTTAAACGCACCATTCGTGCATTTAAAACGTCGATTTTTGCATCGCAAAGAAGTTTGTGGTGGAGTGTTCGTGCGTTCCTCGGACTAGACCTCGTTTAAATCTGTCAAGAAACACTGATTTGTGCATTGATTGCTTGCTTCGTCGGTGCTGCTTCTCCTCTCTTGGGCCTTCTCGGGTCTGCACACCAATCTGTCAGATCTTTAATCTCATGTGATGTCTCGGATCTTGTGATGTCTGCGGTGATGTTCCAGCTCGGTGTCAGAGAACCCCTCCCCAGACGAGCTCTCACTGTGGTCTCCTCTCCCTCCCCTCGCAGCCCATGGGCACAGAGCGGGTGGAGATGCGTAAGAGACAGGTCCAGGTCCACCAGGAAGCAGCTGCCAGTGTCCTCCAAGCGCGTCACAGGATGGGAGAGACCCCCACCAATTCCTCAAACGCCTGCTGCTTCTGCTGGTGCTGCTGCTGCAGCTGCTCCTGGTAAATGCATTAAAAACAAACAAACAAACAAAAACAAAACAAAAACCATCCCATGATTTCCCACTCGGCAGGGTCACAAAGTCCTATCAAAAGCATTGAGTGTTGAAGTGATGGATTGAGGTGCTAATTACCTCCATCCACCAGTGCCCCAATTACAGGCCTATTATTCCAAATTTCCTGTCATCTCTGGACTTAATCTCCTTACAGATCTTCCTGCATGGGCTTTTGTATCAGATCTCACAGTTCCTCCAGCATGATTCAGAGGAAATGTAGGGCCAATGTGAACCGGGAGGCTAGAAAAATGACAAATGATTTCTCACGAGTACCCGTAAGAGATGATCCCCGACAAGAGATAACTGCTGGTCTGATGTAGACAGGACCGTGAGATGCCTCCAAATATGCTTATTTTCAGATGTATCACTGTTACCACTTAATATTTGGTGTCATTTTTCAGAAAGGCGCCACCTGGTGGTTAATTGTATCACCGCAAAACGTTTGAGGGAAAAAATAACGCCTGGTCCAACTTGTAGATTGCGAAAAGTTGTAAATCTGAACATATATTTGCAAACGCGCATCCAGAATCCACGGCTGTAAATGCATAAAGAATCTGTCAATCCGCAGGTCAGGCTGCGGGCGTGAATTATGTGACATGTCATGTGCTTGTGATACACAGCAGCAAACTGCAGAAGATTATTGGCTAATATGAAGAGCACAGCCCTGCCATCAGAGAGAAGGAGAAAAACAGTGGTCATGTGATCCTCACTGGATGTATGGATGAACGGATGGGACGGAGGCCTCCAGGGGTTTTAATGTGTTTTCAACCGTTTACTTGTGTTTCCTCAGAGAACAGTGAACTATTGTGTGCAGAACATGTTAATTTGCTCCACTGGGGATGAGTAATGCAATTTGTCTCCGCATCTATTTCAATTCCATCTAATTGTTGCGGCTAAAACAAATCCCACTCACAGATGGGACGGCTCTCACCTGAGCCAATTAGTCAGGAGCCAGCTGCTACATGAGGTGTGAGCGATGGTTTAATTACACAGAGGAGGCTGTGGCACACTTCACTGTACATCCCAATATTCCCATTAGACGTTCCAGTACCTACTCTGAGTGTTATTTTCTGATGGAACAAACAACCTGCAAGGCCAACAATGTGTCATCATAAACCTGATATGAAATTACATGGAATTTAGGACACACACACACACACACACACACACACACACACACACACACTGTTTGAGTTTCTGTGGGGGTCATGGCAGCTAAGTGTGTTAGCAGCGCTAATGTCTAAACTGTAGCTGCATTTCTGTACATAATAAAATGAATTGTTGATGCATCAGGTGCATTTTTCCCCTCAGTCTGACTGTTCGGAGCGAGGATGAGGCTGTCCAGAGGTCCACTTGTGAGCACCGATCAGAGGGAACCATGAACTGTGAAGAAAGGTAATAAAAGACCTCAGCGGGATGCTGAGTCCACCTGGAATTTGCTGAATGAATTAAGGAACTCTGTCTTGTCACTCTTTCTCCTTTCGAGCCTGCGGCCCACGCTCGAAGACGCCCGCTCCTGGTCCTCATCGTTCGAAAAGGTGATGAAGAGCGCGGCGGGTCGCGGCTGCTTCAGGCAGTTCCTGCGGACTGAGTTCAGCGAGGAGAACATGATGTTCTGGCTTGCCTGCGAGGAGCTGAAGAAGGAGACCAACAAGACTGTGGTTGAGGAGAAAGTCCGTCAAATATACGAGGACTTCATCTCCATCCTCTCTCCAAAAGAGGTGGGGAAGAAGGAAGTGCTCAGTTCTGTCTCACTTTTGGTACTTTATCAATGCAAGACTGATGTAAACACACCATTGATGTGTTATAAAACGCCTCTTATGTGTGCCTTTGATCTAGGTCAGTCTAGATTCGCACGTTCGAGACGTGATAAACCGGAACATGCTGGAGCCAACCTCACACACGTTCGAGGAGGCCCAACAGCAGATCTACACGCTGATGCAGAGGGACTCGTACCCACGCTTCATCAACTCGGCCGCATACACGGATCTGCTGAAGAGCCTGGAGGAGCCTCGTCCCGAGCCATAAGACTGACGCACACTTTTCCCCCCCAAAAAAGGAAAAAAGGCACATGTGTCCCACCCGAAGGGAGGGCCTGTCTTTTCCAGCTGGAGTCCAGGATAAACGCGTCCTAACTGGTTGTGGTCCAGCTGTAACTGCTCTATTTAGGTGTGATTAGCTGACCAAAACATTCGGAGCGGTAAGAACAAATGCATCAGTAACTTGTTGAAAACATATCTATATTTTTCTATACTCCCCAGCACTTGACATTGCACTTTTCTACCTTATCCAATGAGGGAAAGCATGCGTCTGTCAGCGCTACATTTGTATTTAGGTAAATTGTGAGCCTTAAATGCATATCTAGTTCTTGCAGAAATCTAAACATTATTTAAACAGTAACTTAAGAAGGAGGAAAGTGCCTTGGAATAAGATCTACACTCGCACCTTTGCGACAGTGACTTCACATGTTGGTGCTTTCAGCTCTTCTCAAAGATAAACCTTTATACAAACTAAGTGAGCTGATGCCTGGAAAATATATATATATATTTGTGTTTCATTGGTGTGATAATAATCATATTTAATTTAAAACGCGGACCAAAAGAGGCTGGTTTTGCAACTACTGATATATTTATGTATTTATAAAGATGGTTTCCTGTGAAATAGATACCCGAATCTCACCAATTAAATAAAGCACAATCATATGTTGTCATAAGTCAGATCAGTAAGTTTGGCTGAGCTTTCGTAACGCTACCAAAATGTGCTGCAGACTGTGTATGAATGTGGTCGCCGCGGTGGTGTAGACCACGGTATCACACGGCTGATATAAAATGATCAAAGCAAAGCTCCACCAATCAGAAACCTCTGATGTGAATTAGACACGAAAAACACTTTGGTATGCTCCTAAGTCTTTTTTATTGCTTTACTTGAGTAACAATACTATAACATGGTGCACTTTATGTGCATCACTTGGCTGTTGTATTTGAAGATAAAAAAAAAAAACAAACAAAAAAGAACCAATCAGAATTCTCGAAACAGATTGTTTTTTTAAAAAACGTCGTTTCATCCTGAATAATTAAAAGTAACCTAGCTTATGAATTGAACACATCGATCAGTTTAATACTTATTAATAACACGACAGATTAATGCAAAACATACTGCATATTAACACTTGATGTAGATTGTTGCATATGTCCTGTATACGAAAACAAGTCCGTAGTTCACGTCTGCAGAAAGCAGAATAGCAGAGCATCTCAATTCTACAAGAAAATATTTGAAAAAGTGACAAATTTAATAATATTAATCTTAAGTGCTTTTTTCTTTGTTCTCATCAGCAAAGCAAAAACAGCCTATTGTTACATTCGCAACCATTTAAAAACTAGAAGAAAATGAAAGTTTGCGGTTTTTGATGGATAAAACTCCTTGATCGATCCGTTTCAGATTAATAAACTTGATTCAGCATCATTATAAACAAGCTACATTATCAGGAACCAACGGGTCGCGAGTGTTTGACCGGTTAGTTCTGGCTCTGGTTATTACGGACGTTTGTTTTAGAACTTTCTTAAAGCAGCTACTGTGACTGAGCTCCACATCAGGACGTAACGTGGTTCCGTGCAGGTCTGTCTGGGCTAACGTCATCCCTGTCCCCTGTGGCTCCAACGGCAAGGTACTGTTGTTACTGTAAAAGTGTGGATGTTCACATCCCACACAGCCTCGCTGGAAGTCCAAAAACAATCTGATGGACCCGAGTGGCGACCCCTGACCTCTGAATTCACTCATCTCTGAGGGGCGGAAGCTGCTTCTCGATAAACCGTTTGATATCCACCATTTCCTGCGCAGAAATAACAGGCAGAAAACAGTCAGAATGGGACAAAGACACTGGTGTGACTCCCCTCTGACCCGCCTCCACCCCGTACTGACCTCCGGACACGCACTGTGAGACAGGCCGCGATACGTCTTGAAAGTGATGTGAGAAGGATTGACAAGGCTCTTCATTTTTTCAGCCGTCTGGGTGCCAAACACAAATGGAACCATGGGGTCGGCGTCTCCATGGCACTGCAGCACGTGAATGTCCTTATTAGCACTGTTGGCGGAAGCCTGAGAATAGAAGAGATTAGGATTAGCGTATGATGATCGTACCATTGTCAGAGATTGCATTTTAGCTGTGAAATATTACTAAATCTCCATTTTGTTAGAGTAAAATGAAGAGGTTTGAGGGTGATTAATAGCTGTGTGAAATAACATTTAATGTTGGCTAGATTTTTTTTTTTTTTTTTTTTTTAAACCTGAGGAAAAGAGTTGCGTATTGGAAGCCAGCAGCTAAGAGCGACCACTCCTGCGAGCTTCTGCTGCGTCGTCAAAGCTGTGTAAAGAGACAGCGCTCCTCCCTGGAATAAAATAAAGAAAATACATATATGTGCACTATTTTTGCCCACTGATACACAAGTACAACTCAAACAAATAATAAAGTCTTGAAACTAGGGATATAACAGATTAAATAAAAGGCAAAAAATTAAGATGTTTCATTCAAGGTCAACAGATTAGCATTTATAGCACCGAACATAATCAACATGTTGTAAAAATGGATTTCAATTTTCAGATCACTGTGTCTTCTGCAGTTCTCGCAGTCCTTCTGAATCTTAGACCACCTGACTCTTTCAGGCTGATACTGATCTTGCGATCTGGGAGATACATTTCTTGGTGAAGCTATGTGATTTCCTGCCTCTCGGTTTACTGATAAATGATTAGACGAGAGAAATTGTCATGCATATCTGTAATGTAAAATATACACTATGGGGTGTAAACAGACATGTTAAGTTTTATAGGAATACTTCAAATTTAAATTCAAATACCATCTTCATGAGAATTTAAAACACAGAGAGAGATAAGTGATTTTTATTTCAGGTGGGTGAATTTTCTAACTGCTTCATCCCTTGTGGGGTCACTCAGCGGGTGCTGGAGCCTGTCTCAGTTGCATCTTTCTATGGGTCATTCTATTCCAAAGAATATCAAATGGTTACCTGTGAAAATCCTCCCAGGATAATTCTGTGCGAAGGTATCCCATTCTTCACTTCCTGTTCTATCATGGCTTTAACTGTGTAGAAATGAAGCAAAATTAAATACAATTTAATTTGAGTCAATCCCGTGACTTCCTGGTTGTGCCGTCTTTGCAACACCAAGCAGATCTGCACATAAATAGACCTACTGTTCTCTGATGCCCTCTTAATACCAGACTCATCCTCGTCTGCATCTGGACTCAAGCCATAAATATCAAACCTGTTGATTAAAAACAATTGTGCATCAATGCATTTGTCATCCACCATGCACAAGCAAACTTAAACTGCATTTTGATACTGTGCTGCTTACCAGGAAGGCATGGACATTCTCATGTTTAAAGAAACTGGCATGACAGGACTGCAATCATGAAAATCACATTCAGATCTTGCCTAAACTGTACAAAAGTATGTTGGTGTTTGTGTCTTCAATGATTAGACACATTATACTCACGCGTGTGGACAGATGTATTTTACATGGGGTAGCCTAATGCCTGCAAAGGTATCCGCCCAACCATGCCTGCCATGATGGAGAGAAAAAAACAAAAACATTTTTACACAAATATACAACACAATATGTGGAGACACAAATTGAGTATTGCAACACAGAAACAAACAAACAAACAAAACACTTTCACCTACCCTGTATCACCAAGGCCATGCAGAAATATCACCTTAAACAAGATTAAGTATGATTCCGGTCAATTACCATAAAAAGTAAACAATAGTTTTTCGAGCTTCAACTCATCAGACATGAATTCGATGGGGTGAACTCACCGCCGCTGTAGCTTTTCGGGCAGCAGGCACAATGGCAGGTAGAGGCGCTGACATGTTATTGCCGCACATGCAGCGCTAAGCCAGCCGCTATGTAAAAGTTAGCAAGCCTTCTTAGCTCGAAGCAACGACTTCCCGTCTCCCCTGGCTGTGTCAACGTCTGTCTAAGTCGTGCTGCCAAAACGTCTGTTAAAAGAAAAACAAAGGTCGAACGAATGTGAAGGTCAAACTACAGTCTTCCCCCAAGTTAAATGATGTGAAAACGGTACAACATCGCCGGTTGACTCTGGCTAACTTGTCAGTCACTAATAAAAGATATGAACCATTGTCCCGCCTCCCCAGCTCTCTGATTGGCTATCTGTTGACTTCCGCTACGGATACAATGCAGAGATTTGTTGTCTGAAATGTCAATGTGTCAAGTTCGGTTTAATACCGATTAAATCCACAACAATGGCACGAAAACCAGAAGAATATAGAAATATATAGAAAATATAGCTCAGAAAACCGTATATTTATTAGATTAAAATGTTATATCAACAGTGCAGCAAACATTAAATCTTGAAGTCCTGAAGTCAGTTAAAAAAAACAAAACATCGGAAATGGTGCTTTTATTTTTTTATATAGCGTCGAACTATTAAGTACTACCGTGGGTCACCTCTGTCACGTGACTGTCGTGCCCTTGGTTTAGCAATATTTGACGTGTGTGTTTGAAACATGTCTTTTACCAAGAAAACTGGTAGCAAAGCCTTAGATGCGTTGCAGAATCTTCCGCGGATCACTTTAGCAAACTTACGACCTGAACCAGGAGCCAAAAAGGCGGTAAGCTCTATTACGTTAGTCAATATAACCAGCTTGCCTGTCACGTTAGCTGCTATGGAAAAATGCTAATCTGTCATTTTTGTTGTGATGATACATTCCAAAAATCCCTTGTACCGATTTTGTTAATTGCAGGAAAAACGCCGTGGCAGAGGACAGCATGGTGGCAACAGAAGCGGCCGAGGTCATAAAGGCGAGCGGCAGAGAGGAACTCGGCCCCGGCTTGGTTTTGAGGGTGGTCAGACTCCTTTTTATCTGATCATTCCAAAATATGGCTACAATGAAGGGCATAGGTAACAGAAACTTAAAACGCAATAGACATCATTCAAAGGTTCAAATATCTGACAAGTAAAATGTGCGTCACAATCTGTCATTCCAGTTTTGTTTTGTTTTTTTTCTTTACACCAAATGCTGAACTGAGTTTAAACCAGAGCCGTAATTGGCTTTCAGCTTAATATTTTTGATATATTTTCATATCTGGCTACTTATAAGTGAACAAATTATTTGTCAGAGAATTATGCATTATCTTATGTTTGTTTTTTCATTTTCCTATATGGCTTTTTTCCTAACAAGATCAGCTTTAGCAATTGATTTTGACTAATTGACAACAACTGTTGTTCTTCTCAGTCGACGACCTCAGTACCAGCCTCTGTCATTGAAACGACTGCAGTACCTGATTGATCTGGGACGAGTGGACCCGACCCAGCCTATCGACCTGACACAACTGGTCAATGCCAGAGGAGTGACAGTCCAGCCTCTGAAGAGGGACTATGGTGTCCAACTTGTTGATGAGGTAGGGGTGCATCTTAAAACAAGTTATCAGAACCTTCCTGTTTGATAGTAATAGGGAAATGCATTTTTCCTGTCTTGAGTCTTATAGGTCCTATAATTGTGACATTAAACAATTAGATAAAATGGATAAAGCCTTTTAAAGGAGGAGAAATACTCCTTTTGTTTAATAATATGCCAGTAGGTGGCGACATAAAGCAGTTTTCTCGTCTCGTTCATACTGAAGACGTTGTTTTCATCTTTCCCTGTCATGAGGTCAGCTTTCACGTGTGCTGTCTCTTCCAGGGTGCTGATATTTTTGCTGCAAAGATCAACATTGAGGTCCAGAGAGCTTCTGAAGGAGCAATAGCTGCTATTGAGAGAAACGGAGGTGTCATCACTACAAGCTTTTATGATCCCATAAGTCTGGGTAACTAAGAAATAACCAGTCTCATGCACTCATGGCTATCTTGTCTTTTCTGGGTAATTTTTCTGAAATCTCTTCTATTAAAGGTATCCTCATCAAGCCTGTACCATTCTTTGTGCGAGGGCAGCCTATTCCTAAAAGAATGTTCCCGGGGGAGGACATGGTCCCGTATTACAGAGGTGCAGAAAACCGGGGTTACTTGGCCGACCCTGAGAAAACCCGGGAGGCGCGGCTAGCCCTCGCGCAGAAGTACGGATATGTCCTACCAGACATTTCAAAGGATGAACTTTATCACATGCTCTCCATGAGGAAGGATGTTCGACAGATCTTCTTTGGACTGTCTCCAGGTTGGGTCATCAACATGGCGGAAAAGAAGATTCTTAAACCCACTGATGAGAAACTGGTGCAATATTACAACTCATAAACGTGAGAAGTAAAGTCAAAGTTTCTGTACAGTAACATGGCAAAGAAAAACCTTCGATGTATGGATTTTATAATAAAATGAACAAAGAGAATTTAGAGGTTTTATAATTTTAACTTTTCAAGCTCATGGGCTTCATTGTCGCTCTCATCCTTCCATCTGTGATGTGACGTACACAACAGTGATTAATCGTTGCTTTTGTGCGGCTGACGTATCCGAGCGATACCGGCCAGTGCAGCGTGATGGAAGGAACGTGAACTGGAACAGGTGAGGGGGAAATAAGGAAAATAAGATAACTCAAAGAATGAAAACAGGAAACAGATGCCCAGCGATGTGTGTGTGTTTGCTGTGAAAAGTGTTGCTTCGGCTGTAGAAGGGGAGATTGAAATTAGTCATAGGCAGCTGTATCCTGGTGTGGATGTTCAAAAGAACCCCCTCCCCTCCTCCCACACACTTCTTTTGGAATACAATCACAGGGAAGTACGTATATACAGCTAAAAAGGCATAATGAGAAATGTTTATGCTTTACTAAGGAAATTGCTGTGATTTAATCTGGATTTGATGAGACTTCTCATCACCCACCTTCTCACTATTCACACTTACACTTTTTTTTAAAAGGCCTTTGGAGTCTGGCATTTTTAAAGCAGCTTAAGCATGTTTAAAGATATTAAAACAACACTTTTTACAACGCAGAGACCTTTTGTTGTACAACAGGCCTCTCATTATTAAACTTGCCGTCACGCTGCTGTTTATTTTTTGAAGTCAAAATGGCACACTCTCTATAAATAACTTGGTATTTCACGCAGATATTGTCTTAAGGGAGGCTACCATAGAATTTCTGCTGGTATAAAAACACTTTATCAAAGGAAGCATATGTTTGTGAGTGTGCGCGCCGGACTATGAGCATTGTGTCGCTGCACAAATTCCCCTTTTGCAATGTTAGACAACTGCTCGGGTCTCAGTTATGCAGGCTGGAAGAGTGAGAAAAGTGCGATGAGCCTGTTCAAAATAGTTGGTTTTACTAAAAATATGTTTAAGGTGAGTTTAGATTTATATACTGCTTTTGTGTTTACCCAAATCTCAAGTATCTAATAAACTGAAGAATTAGATACGCAGTTGACCCTACCAGGAAAACCTACCCAAATCCTTACAGCATAATACTTTAAATAAATCACGCCACAGGAAAGAAAGAGCACAATCATTGTTTATGGCAGAACTGCGGTGCTTATCTTCAAAGCAGCAGATCCTTTTGAATTCGAATCGAGTCCCAGACGAGCGAAAAGGAGAGAAAAGGAGCGAGCTGAGAGGCCCAGGCTGTAGAAACCTATTCAATTAAAAGTTGAAAAAAAAAATCCAGTATTTTTCTCCGTTAATTACAATTAAAGTTAAAAAGATTTGTCTGTTTAAGGGAAGCATTGTATCTCTGCTCTCTGCTCCAAATAATCTAATGTCTGGGTCTAACCAATTCACACTATCTAATTAAACATTAAAGCATTGCTGCTGCAGCAGAGCAGGCACTTGCTCAGGCATTGTTTTGATTATCTGCCACCTTGAACGAGCCGTTTAGGACAGACACAAGTATCATGGTGTCTGACAGCTCTCAGTCTAGTTCCAGTTAATAAGTGGGGCTAATTACAACTAAATGCGGACTCTTTCCTCCCGTCTGCTTTGAAGAGACATCTTGGCTCAAGGTCACAAGCTCACACATGATCCACAGGAGGGCAGTTTGTGCCCAGGAACCCGAAATGATCCAACAATTCACTAAATCTTAGGCTGTCTGGGTTAAAAAAGGACCTGGGACAATTATTGAGTTTCTCAGATAATAACATTATCAGTAAAACGATTCCTAATTTACAAAGAATAGCACCATTTCTTGCAGCAGGGGTGGACTTCTGCCTCATTAGTCAGTCTCACTGGAGTCTGCAGGATAGACAAATTGAATACAATTAGAAGGCTGCGGCACCCCCAGTGAGAGGATGGAAAATTAGAAGAATGTTGACTTGAAATAACCAAAGAACCTCCACTGAAGCTCACATGAATTTTTTTAACAACATAAAACGACAGTTAAAAATTGGAAAAGGCCAAAAGCGTCTGTCTTTAGTCTCTTTTTTCCCTACAGCTTATCTCACACCCTTTTTAAAAATACTTTACAATTCAAGATCATTGTTTTTCAAGCATTCACATCTTTTTCATTACTCAGATTTTTTCCCCCATAATAAAATATCCATACTGGCCTCTAAAACATCTAGAAAACGTTGGTAACAATTTGAAAAAATATTGATTTATTGTCTTGAACGTCATATTTCAGCCATGATATCAAACCCTCATACATGCACGTGTTGCCACCCGGGCTGGCGAGGCCTTGCACTGCGTTTGAAGTCTGGCTGAGCGGTCTGTTATCTCAGCGTTATCTCATCATCGTGTTCGGCTAATGAGGCTGCATTAAGCCTGTCTTCACCAGGGGGCATGTAATCCTCTCAGCTGGGCCTGACGTAGGGCTGGGCTGGGCACTGTTTACACAGGGAGTGTGGAGGCTAACACCCGGGACCCCAGCCCAAGTCTACGCTGTCGAATCCGCGTGGTTAAGAATTAGAGGAGGAGGGAGAGGGCGAGGGGAGGGGCAAGCCACTGCATAGAATGCTGTCTGAGTCCTGACAGAGTCTATCTAGATCCAGACCTGCTGAGTCCATACAATACAGTCAGATGCTGGCTGCGAGGATCACGGCCACCTGACACAGAGTATTATATTCCCCTTCACACCTTGAAGCCATGACACAATGCAGCTCTTTATGGATGAGCCACTGTAAGGAAAAAGAGTGGGATGGCACCGGCTGCAGCCTGCAATACAGTGCTTCGTTATCAGAGGTCTCCTGCTTTACTGTCCTGGGGATCTCTGCAACCGTCTCCACAGCTCCTGCAGCAAAACATGCGCCAGGTCCTAACAGGGTGACCTTTGAGTCGGACATTCTGCAACCAGAAGAAGACTGCTATTCCAGATTTGTATTTAGATGATCCACTGTCCAAGTGCTCCAAAATCCATCAGATATTCCACATTAATGCGCATCCAGTCTCACCAAAAACACCACATTCAAAGCAGCTCTTCCAGCCCTTGAGGTGTGCATCCCTACCTGTGCCATCTCTGATTCACAGTGGAGAAGGAGAGGAGTGTCCCATATATGAGTTCTGTTCAGTACAATGGCACATTGTGATCAGAAATCACTGAGAACAATCCCCATTGAGAAAGTACAGAGGCCATTCAGCGTGTTTGGCTATGAGACAATGCAGTGATACCCCAGTGTCACCTCATAGATTAGGCTTCATTTTTAGGAATGAAATAAATAGCAAACTATGCATTTTTTTCCTGAAGTAAGGTCACCTTTAACTCGTCACCTTGGTGCAAACGTTGATAAAAATGTACTATTTTCAGAGATAAATCAACAAAGGCTGTATCCACAAACACTGTCTAATATTTGTCCGACTCAAGCTCAAAGCTCGGCCGAAACCAAACGTTATTGTATTCACGCTGCTTCGTTCAAGCTAATTGATTAAATCCATTAGTGCTTCTTGGCAGCGCATTGGCGCATGCGTCGTGTTTCACACCGCAGACGTGGATTCACACTAATTCTGCCATCCTCCCTCCCTCGGCAAAAACCACCTAACTTTATGCTTATTCTCATCAGTTTCCCCCCACTTTAAATCACTATTTTGAGAAGCCCAAACATCTGAATTCACCGCGCTCCTATCGATTTTCTGCGTTATCGCGTCTCTCAGAGCGTCTGTCAGTGTATCCAACATAACTCAATCAATCCTTCGATTGAATTTGCCAATGTCAGTACACTGATTGGATTTCTGATTAGGACACAACCCTTGATCCAAACTGAAACATGTACCTGAAGGCAGCTGTGTATTGACCCTCTCTGGACCTTTAATGCAAAGTATTTGCAATTTAAAAGCCTCATAAGCGACTCGTCTGCCGGGACAAAGCCTCGCAGGTGCAGATACATTTACTGCCGCTGGTCCGTGTATTGCAGACTTCACCATAATGGCATCTATTGTCTGTATAATGTGCATAAAGACACATATTCATTGAAACCATACACGCGGAGCGCGCGTAAAGGTGCCCTGTTAGACGGAATAAGGTGATCATTAAACACAAAAATCACCGTGCTTTAAAAAAAAAAACAATGTTCTATCTACTTTTTTCTTTTTTAGTATCAATCTAATGTTTAATGTCAAAATAATTAGCTGTTAAAAAGCCAAATTCCCAGTTTTGGGAAACGTGATGGTATTTAATCCGGGAGCGTGAATATTTCCTCCATTTTTTCACTATTCTACATATATTGACTGTATGATTATTTTTCTTTCAATTTTGTTTTAAAGTCTGTACAATGAGACAGTTTCTGAGTCTTTTCATTCGTTTTGTGCAATTTCCTGCTCCGGTGCTTCCCCCTGAGGAGTCACTGGTGTATATTTTTGGTACTCTAACATAAAGTGTTTTGGTGTTTCTCTCTCTTCACCTCGCCCCTTCTCGCACATCTATCCGTCTTTTTTTTTTTTTTGTTTAGGGCAAATATTTGTGCGCAGCAATCGCGCAATAAAAGCGCCTTGATCATGTTTGTTTCAGTCTTGTAAAATGCGCGTTGATAGAGACAGTGGATCGCCGATAAGAGCCGAGATCCACAATGTAATTAGTAACCAGCCCAGCCTCCAGAAAACTTTGAAGTCCTTCCATCAATACCCGGGCCGTCTTTCAGGACTTATTGATTAGATTCCATTTCTCTCCGAAGGCTGTAATTTAATTTACCTAATATGGTTTCTGACAAAATCACGACTTCAACCAGATTTAGCTTCATTTCAAGCGCCAATTTTGTCGTGTCAGATCATTTTAAGACCCTCGCATAAAGAGCATTTAGGTGTGTGTGTGTGTGTGTGTGTGTGTGTGTGTGTGTCGGGGGGGGGGGGGGGGGGGGGGG
>BJFM01001163.1:136871-151102 GCA_016586285.1 Arothron firmamentum | reverse complement strand
GGGGAGGGGGATTAAACGTATACAAAAACAGCCACAGTCCTGTAAGTTTGTGTTTGGTAGAATTTTAAAGGAAAATGAAAATCAATTTAGACATGATGCAACACATTTACATCATCTTAACTGTTTATTAGTCTACGAACTGATGTTTGTTCTCATCTGAAGTTTCGTGAGGTTGCCGTTTGTGGCGTCAGATGGGCCGAGAGAAACACCTGGAATTCACACCTTAAATCCACTCCTCCCGGCCTCCCATTGGTGGAGCACTCGCGTATATCTGTCACTCTTCATCACCAGAAGAATGACAGTGGGCCACAGCCAAGCCAAAACCAGCATCCAGCCAGCGTGACCATGCGTTTCCGCCACGACCCTGCCGCATACCAGCACTGCGCAAACGCGTTCCAAGGCGAGGATTCGGCCTCCGCAGACGGAGAGCAGATGACCGAGGTGCGCTCGCCGGCTTCGGGGCCGTCCAGCCCGGTGTCCGTGAGCTCGGACTCCAGTTGTACCAGCCCGGAGGCCAAGTCCGCCTCCTCGACGCAGCAGAGAGTCAGGAGGCCCCTGAACGCCTTCATCATCTGGACTAAAGAGGAGCGCAAGCGGCTGGCGCATCTGAACCCAGACCTGGAGAACACAGATCTCAGCAAAATACTCGGTAAAGTCTTTACCCGATTCCCATGATGGAATAAATTGCAAATTTAGATGTTTAAAATCGTAATAATATCATAACTTTAGTATTTATTCAATAGTCGCTTTAATTAAACCATTCAAATTAATTATTTGCATCTTTTACTGTAGGAAGAACCTGGAAGGCCATGTCTCTGGCTGAGAAGCGTCCATACATGCAGGAGGCCGAGCGTCTGAGGGTCCAGCACACCATTGACTATCCCAACTACAAGTACAGGCCTCGCAGAAGGAAGCAGCTGAAGAAGAACAGCAAGCCTCAGGCTGCAGATGCCCCCTCAGCTCTGCCTTCACTCTGCACCTCTGGCTTCATGCTGCCCAACAACCTCGCTCACCTGCTGCAGAACCAGCAGCCGTCCTACCCCAGCATGCGCGCCTACTCCAACTGCCCGGCTCACGCTGCCCCCTCGCATGGCGTCTACCCAAACATGCATATGTTTTCAGACACGGCAACAGCAGAGTCTTTCCAGAACCATCCTGAGATGTACCCAAACCCAAATCCAGTTACGTATGGCGCGGAGCTGTTTCCTGGGAGTCATCAGAACCCCAGGCAGTATGGTTTCCCCAGCCCCGCAGCTCCACATGTGGACCAGGGGGAGTCTCGGTTTTGTGGGAGCCTGCTGTGTCCGCCTGGCCCCTCGCTGGAGTTCTACCTGGAACGGGTCCAGCTGGACATGCTGTACGACCTGGACCGCAGTGAGTTTGAACAGTACCTGGGCCCGGCCCCTCACAGGCCCGAGTCTGTGGATCCCAGCAACTACCATCAACAGAGCAGCCACAGAGAGGGCCGCTCCCTCTCCTAAACTGCTGGACTTGTGTATTTATTTAAATTAACAACGCATTGTTGGTACGGCTACTGAATATATTATATGTTTTGTTACTGACAAGTTTTATTATTCTTAAATGACTTATACGTCTTCCTTTGTGATTGTAATGAAATAATAAATAATTAATCGAACTAGAAAATGCTCGTTATTACTGTTCTTGAAGTTTTGTCTTATAACAAGAGACCATAAAAACAATCCAGGAGAATAAAATAATTAAAAAAAACCAACACACACACATATCCCAGAATGCAACTGGATAGCAAGCATAATGGACATGTCAAAGAAACCAGAATCTATTTCACTTTTCAACTTGACTTGCCGGCTTCAGTGGCATCTAGGCTGGGTTTCCACTTCTTGTTTCATTTTAAATTTTTGTTCACAAGTTCTTAAAATATTCCCTTAAACAAAATCCAAAACATTTTCTAAAAAATATGGGCTCTGGCTCTGAATGTTTAGAAAAATGTTTATTTCCAGTTTGTCCTGGACGACAAGTGAAACGCTGCAGGAAGAAATCGAGATAGATTTTACCTATTTTATTATTTATTTAACAATGTAATCACATAAATTAAGACAAAGGGACCCCCCAAAGGTGCTGGAAGACTGCTACAGCATTTTCCTACAGTAGTCTAGAGTGGACAAACAGATGGTGTCAGTCACATTTGGAGCCTAATTTTAAAGTAAGGTGCTAATTGTGAATAAATCCAACAACTCAATATTTCTTGACACAGATGACATCCATCGATTCCTCTGAGAACAAGTTAATTTCCTGCAATCTACAATTTCACCACTAAGTGCCGACAAATCTTACATGTCGTTGATTGTCTTTCTAGAGCAATAACAGCTGCAAATAATCACAATTCCAAAACCGTAGAACAATTTAGGTTTAGGATCATAGCATTATGATACCAAGGGAGAATAAGAGCTCCAAAGAGCCATGAAATTACTCTACTTTGGTTTGGAAATTATGATCTCGAGGCATTGGCAGGAAAGGAAAGTATTAAAAAAAAGAATCTGCAATAATCTGACCTCACCTGAATGAGCGGAAGTTTAGCTCCCATGACAATATTCCAACACGCGTTACGAAATCACCCAATGGAGTGCATGCGAGCAGTTTGCATGTTTTCTAGCAGCAGCCCGAATCTGCGAGTTCCTCTTGTTGTTCGGTTCAGAGTTGGGCCTCCAGCCGCAACTAATGAGTGGTTGCAGGAACTTCCTGAAGGACAAACAACGGGATGATATCAGCGGCGCAGGTGAAAATATAATCAGCAATAAACAGTGATGGAAACAGCAACTGCACCAAACAGATATCACGGTTGCATTTATGAAACTGCTGATTTGTCAAATATTTACAATCTGTGGTTGAAACAGACTTCTGGTTTATCAAATAATACCAAAACAATGTTAGAGCACGCAAAAGAGGAAAATATGAACCATCTAGCAGATATTTAAGCCTTTAGGTCGGGTGGAAAAATAAACCCCTCAGTGATAAAATAGTTAAATTATAAATATCTTGTTATTTTTGTCAATATTCTAAAAATGGATGTCTGTCCTATAGGCTTGTTTCTGCTTATCACTCTGGAATGTTTGGAATCCCAACACGTAGAACATGTTGCAATTCAGAGGAAACATTCCAGACGTGACATACTTTCCTCGTTAGGTATTAAAAACTCAGATATATCAGATATTGATGGGCTGAGTAGTTGGAGTTTATATTAAACCCTCAAAATAGACTCGAGCTTATTTGCTTGTGACCTTTTTCTGAGGTCTTGCGAGCCAAATTTAGACCGCGAGGAGGTCATCAATAGTTTCCTGCGGTCCGGGCGAATTTGGAGCTGCTGTCTGCAGATAATGCTCATCCGAGAATTATCCCAGAGAGACGTCGGCTCAGTCTGGAGCTGAGGAGGAAGCTCCGGCAGGAAGCAGCATGAAGTCAGACACTCCAGAGTTCCTCGTGCTCGGGCTGCCGCCGCGGTTTGAAAAATGACCAAACAGCATCAGGATGAACAGATATGTCTGATCACTTCCTGGTCATTGTATCACCACGCCAGGCAGAAAGATTTTAAAAATCTAAACGGTAGACCCTGAATAAGTTGTCCATAGATTGCATTAGCATAGCCATGGTAAATGTCTGGTCAAATTTCTTTGGACAAGGAGGAATTTCATTGATTAAAGGGTGATGCTGTTCAGGTATTTCAAGTTAAGGTGGAGGCAGATGAGAACTGACACACACACACACACCAAAGAGGAGCAGGATGTGAGCCCGTGACCTGGGCAGATGGGTGTTTTAACAAAGAGACTGTCAACACACACTAACATAGTCACTAACACATCTGCAAATAATAATAATACTAATATTTAAAAAGGCATGATGTCAGGGCTGCTGGTTAGGATCCAAGAGCAATACCTTTGAGGAGGTACAGGATTTAATTCCTCGAGCACACAGGCAGGCAGGCAGGGAATCAGGCAGGCTCGTCGTCAGACCACAGCAATCAGGTTTAGCAGGGCGTCAGGGCAGAATCGGGTCAGTAACAGGCTGGGTCAAAAACGGGCAGATAGAAAACGAAATGCTGGAACAGCAACTAAAAGCACACACGATCTGGCAGGAGCCTCTCAAGACCTGCAGCCTATGTAGCCCCGCTGATTAGCAGATCAGGTGCAGGTGAAGCTGATTAGCCGATGAGGTGCAGGTGAGGCTGATTAGACATGCAGCACAGGTGAGGCAGGGAGGGGAGGGCGAGAGAATGAAGCTGATGTTTGACATCATTTGAGTCGTGTGGCCCTCCTAAAGACAGTAATAAATTACATGATTTGTTGTCTTCTTAGTCGTCAGCCTAGCATGGAAACAAGGCTTAGAACAGACAAACACACTATTTAATTGTTTCTTTACGCAGCTTCTGGAGCGTTAGAAGAAAACACCAGCCCGCTGTTTAAATACTATTAATATTGATATTTGCAAATGCAGACAGTTGCTACGCTGTTATCACAGGACAGTTTTTAAGAATGATGCAATGTTGGAATTTCAATACAATGACAATACCAGCGATCGATCCGTCCTCTCGAGACCGTCACCACCCTCCCTTTGGCTCTGCAGTGGGAACCTGACTTAGCATTGTACAAGCCCCAAAGCCCCCCCCCCCCATCCCGCCGACAGGTAGCAGTCTCAAGCTGGTGGCACCTGAAGGCAACACACTGTGTGTTAAGCTGCTGCTGTAAAATCACCTCGGCTATAATGAGCTAACACGCACTGAGGAAAGAACAGAGAAGGAAGAGGAGATGGTTGTTAAATGTGCCAGTTCAGTGTCACACTAAGGGCTAAAGTTCAAAGGCGGGTCTTTGACTGGGTCTGGTATTACATTTTGCATCATTTTTGTATGCATCTTTAACATATTCTGGAGATTGAATGCGTATGAGGGTCTGTTGTCGGATCTAATGTTCATATTCTGTGTCCAAGAACACGGCCCAAAACCTCCTCTTTAATTTCCTGATGCAAATAAAGAAAGAAAGTGTGAGGTCAGAGCTAAGTAGGCCTCTTTCAGGATCAAAATAAACTCATTTTATGGTGATATTAAAGAGTAAACTCTGTGTAAAGAGTCGAGCCTTTGATTGGCAGCTCATTGTTGAGTGTGCTGCCGCTCTGAAAACCTGGACCTTCTCTCAGGACGTAGCCTCACTTCCCTCCCTTAGAGGTTCTCGGGAGGAGAGCAGCGCTTTTAACTTTTTATTTGTCTTGCGTTTGTTGAGGCCACATTCCCCGAGCTTGGCCTGCGACTTGTGTTATTCTTCCTGTGCTGTTTGCGCCGCTCGCAGCTGGAAGGGCAGGAAAACCGATCTGGAAAACTACTTCACGTATGTCATCAGCGCCCGCCTCTGCACTCTGACGGCAGCCTCACGCCAGAAGCCCACCGGGGCAGAAGGGGCTGGAGCGATACCGTCCCGTGGGGGCAACGCTTCGCCGCCCCTCCTCGGCTTAGTGCCCCGGTTCTGCTTGCACGCTCGGGCCTCTGCAGCAGCACGCTTCCTGTGGAGGAACAAGAGGAAGCTCCACCAGCTAGGCCGAAGTGCCCAGAACCCTCAGCAACGATCACATAATTTCTTTTATCTCTCCAACCTGGAACACACACGTGCAAACACACCCGTAACAGAGCCAGAACGCCAAAAGCAACTACAACGCCTCTAAATCACCACTTTCTTTGCAGATTTGATTGTGGTGTTAAAGTTCTACTTCAGTAACACGAATATATGTTGAAATATAACTTGGTTCTGTTGGAAGTTGCTCTTCAGACACTCATCATTTGATATTAGGTGTATGCTAAAGATAGTAACTGGCACGTTCCAAATGGAGACCCAAGCACTACACAATCTCAAGTATCAGACCAGTCTTTAGTAAAGATGGGGACCAGAGAGGGCTGATGTTTGAGGACGTGCAGCAGGTCAGGTTTCTGAGGGTCAGAAGACAGATCAAGGACCGGCTGGCTGGGTCAGCACCGAGTGATCAGGCAGGAGAGAGACGGCAGAAAGTTGTGCATATCAGAGAGTGACAATCTGGCAGCACGCAGGTGTGAATCTGTCACCTAAACACTGTGGTTGATTGCAGGTGAATGGAATACAGGTGTGACTGACTGGCAGGTGAGACAAGGCTGGTAATGAGGTGAGGTAATGGAAAGCTACTGAGAAGGTGAAGGGAAAGACGGATTGTGACAATAAAGGCACTTAAAAAGAAAAAGTAGAATAACCAACTGTCACACTGCAAAATGCCCAAGCATGATTTTTGTTCATGAATAGTTTTAGTTTTCAATTTGTAGTATTTAATTCAAAACTCTAGAATAAACATCTTAACATTTTGAAGAAGACTAATGTGATCAAATGAAGGAATTTCCCATCTGGTGGCTGCATTTCTCAAAGTTTAAAACGTATTAAACGCATGTGGCGTGATGGGCTTTATCGCCAGGTCGGGGTGATAGCTGAGATGCACCGCCGAACAATATTCTCACAGATCACTTTTTCATTGCTTCCTCTTTCCTCCGTCGCACTGTTTTCCCAGGCAGCGGACCTGGAAGAGCAATCTGGCGGGATCGGGAATGACAAGGCAGTCCGGCCCCCCATTGTATGTGAGCGTTTACTCAGCATGGAGGAGCAAGGACAGTGAGGCTACCAGAATACAATAGGCTCATATTTATTTACTGCTTAGTGGCAGCCAGGGAGACCCCCCACCCACCCGCCCACCCCCGGCCCCCCACTCCCACCCCATCCCCTCATAGCTGATAGCAACTTTACAGTAATAGACCTCTAATAAAGACCTCAGAGGGCAAGTAGAGGCTAGACTCTGTGGCTCTGTGTGAAACACCCCTGCACACACACACACACACACACACACACACACACAAGAGGGATCCCGTTAGGAAACTGTGATCCGCTGTTATCATGTCATAAATATGACTCCAGACCCACACCAGCTTGGTGAACGATGCCGTGATGGTTTTGTCGCCATCGCCTTGGCGGCACGGCCCAGGAATGCCGATACGTGTCTATATTTTGGCAGATGCTATAAGCATAATTCTGCCTGCTATTTTGAGTAGGAATTTTCCTTCCCCCAGCTGTCCTGCTTCTAAAAGTATTAGCTTATGTTATCACGACCTCGTGACTCGGATCAGGTCTGAAAGCAGCAAAAAAAAAAAAAACCAAACAAACAAACAAAAAAAACTGACTGTCAGCTTTTCTGGGAAAAGTGGGTATTTTTTTTTTTGAGTGTCCAGAAAAAGAGGAAAATGCAGCTAGTCCGACAGATATAAATGATTGTAGTTTAATGGATAACTGTGTATGCATAATGCATATTTGTAAACTGAAAAGGTTCCACTATTCTGTAAAGGCAATTGCATGGGAGATCTCTAAGATTAAAATTTCTGCAAATAGCTCCCCCAAAATTCAATTTTAGAATTTCTAAACACTTTCCCATTTTTCACGATCACACTCTCATACTAAGGAGATAGAAAAAATTCAAATCTGAGGTCCAGTGAGCAGTAACCACGCTTTTAGTGTAATACCACCTACTTCCATTAGAGAGTCCACTCTGTTGTGTGGAGGTGATATTCTGCAAAGGTGAGAAGAGCAGAATTTCTGGATTATGAATGTCATAAGGCAAAAACATGTCAAATACTGCCCCCGTCATGCCTGACAAAAAACAAACAAAAAAAAAGTCAACGTCCACATGCAGTTTTTCTCAATATAATCTGTAGTTTTTAAACACAAGTAGACAGGTTTGGCCTTTACTGACACTCCTTCTATGTTTTAATCTGGATGAAAAAGGCCTGGAAATCGACCAAAACAGCTCCAACTACCTGACCTACATGACCGAGTTCTGAGGCTCGGAAAATTAATTTTCCGAGAGGCATTATGAGAGTGTGATTTATTGGTGGCCTTGCAGGTGTAATTGTGGGAGCCGGTCCGGGGTTGAGTGGCTTTGAGGCCCCTCCTCCAATCCCTGCAGTTTCAGAGATTAACTCGGACGCTGGATTAAAATCTCAAAATAGAGAAATCCTTTTTAGAGGAACAGATTGATTAAAAAGAAGGGAAAGATGAGTTTGCGGGGGGGGAACCGAGCTGCTGAAATTCTCACCTGGGAGAAAGGTTTAAGCTCAGTCACGATTCAGAAAATGTGATAAATTGAAACTCTGCCACTGTTACCAGGCAACAGGTGCTTGGAGTCATGCACAAAAGATTAAAAATGAGCTAACAGCTTTAGCATCTGATGCTATCTGACAAACCTCGATGCTTGACACCGTCACCGCTGAGCGGCCTGCTCGATAGTGGGAAGCAGGTGCATGTTAGCGTGGCCTTTCAAACCAAATTTAGTCATCCATTCACTTCCCTCTGGACCCCAGGTTCCTTTTCCCAGCAGAGCTCGGCCCGCCCTCCTGTTAGCACGCTTGCAGAGCAGTGAGCCTGCTCCTCAAACGCCACATGCAGCTGCACACATGCAAAGGAACTGATGCATCAGCCTGGATTAAGTTTGGATTGTTTTTCTGTTTTCTTCTTTCTGCTCTCCTCTCTCCTACAGCTCTCCTTCCCTCCATCTCCCCTCTCTCCTCCAGACCTAAGCTCTCTTCCTTCCTGCCCTCTCACAGCTTCCTGCTCCGGCTCTTATCACTCCAGAAAACGTGACTCGCTTTCAGCCCAGTCAAACCAACACCCCCCCCCCCACACACACACACACACACACACACACGCACGCACGCACACACACACGCACACACACACACACACACACACACACACACGCACACACACACTTTTTCCTTGGCCATCGCTGCCTCACAAGGAGGATTTCTGACCCCCACCCTGCTCCCACAGGTCCCTGCAGAGGTTGCAGGGGGGACATCACCCACCTGGGCCAAATCTGTTAATGGACTTATTCATTATGGACATGAATGCCTCTACTTCACAGCCTGCAGGAACAATAAAGCTGGAGTGGCCGAGCGTGTTTTTATTTATGTATTTATTTATCTGGGAGGAAGCGGTGGGCGCACTGGGACCTTATCAACCCATTCTCCTCTGAAGGGTTTTCCTCTGAGCTGAGGAAATCGTGAGCTTTGATTTACTCTGTAAATCTCTGTGATTTGCAGTTAAATATTGCAAACTCATGTACCAGCTGATGCAACTTTCAGGCAGTAAAGCACTGTTGTATGTATTTAAGTACAGTTTCCAGTAATATTGAACGATAACCTTTGCTGGCTGTAAATTTCCAAATATTGTTCCTTGTCTACACAAATATAGTAACGTTAGTTCTTAATTACTTTGCAAATCACATGCTGTATCAGCTGAAACAATGTATTTTCATACATCTTACATGAATGGCCCATAAGCCTTATTTATTATCCATCTATGACACTTCTCCAGGTCTGCAGAGGCATGATAGAGCTGGAGATTTCACCAGGAAACAGGGCCATCTGATAAGGAGCTGTGCTCTACACGCTACAGTGATAGCAAGTGTTATGGATGGTACCGAGCCAGAAAAGTTCAACCTGACGCCGTGTAGAAGCGTAACAATTACTGCAAAGTTCAAAGTCCACGCCAGAGTCAGTGATCAGAATATCTGGATGCCATTTTTCAGCAGTGGACACGGTCCTCTCGGGTCTCCATTGTTTTACACACCATGGCATGCATGGGTGGCGGGCTTTTGTCTGGATGCTGGTCCAGATGATATCAGGAGGGACTTTTCCCTCAGTTTCCTGATACAAGCGTTTCCCATGTTGTCACAACAGGGATGCTGATCTGCTTGCGCTGCTGCAATAAAGTGGTTGCAAATTTGTCGTAGCTGTTGTTCCCGCCAACCACAGCTAAACCAGCTAGCAGCTAGCGAAGCAAAGATATCTGCACAGACAAATCTAATAGCTGCTGACCCTAGTACTGCTAATGCAAGCAAGAGAATGCAGCGTTAAATGTTTTAATACCATCTAAGTCCATCCAAAGCGAAGCAAACCAACGACCGCCACAGCTTCACGGTATTGTCTTTTCTCAGACTCATTCCTTCAGAGCAGCTCTGGAGCGCTGCAACCTGAAGCAGCAGGTGAGAGCGCTGCGATATCGATGATCCAGGCCATTGTGTGTAAATGAACCCAGGAGATAATCTCCATCAGGTGAACTCAGACACTGGGAGGTTTAGTCAAACACAGGGAGCTGTCAAAGTGAAAGATAGGCCAGATATGGGAGATAATGTATTGATAAAATTCCACATTTTATTGTGACATGGTGTTGTTAGAAGAGCCGGAGGATGTATACAAATTACATCTGAGCATTTTTTTTTTTCGTGACAAAAAAAGTGAATGTATATCAAGGCCGTTTGTTCCTTACAGCGTAGCATTAATTAATGTAAAGGGAACAACTGTGGGAGGAAGCGCTTACATGCAGCATTTCCTCCATAAAACCACAGCTGTGTGAAACGAACATACGGTACATTCCTCAGCCACTTTTCTGACTTTAGTGCAATAAAAAAAAACGAGGCCATCGTCTCTCGATGTATTTACGTAATGATTCATGATGGAGATTCCTGTAAAGCAACAAAGAGGAGTTTTTCCTGTCTTTCTCTGCGTTGTTTTTATTCACGATCAATTAAAAGAGAACTTCCTATGCCTATGAGGAAGCTCCAGCCGTTTTTACTTTCTGAGTATCCGTTGTGTAATCTTCAGAAATTAGGATTCTAATGAGACTGCGTAGTGTTTAGCTGTTTTTCAGGAACAAACTCTGAACACAAAGTACTGTTTGAGGTCATTTTCTATCTCATGGACACAAAACATAGTTAACAAGTGCGATGTGCTAAGCCTCCCTTTATGGTACCACTGTCCCGAGGACCCTAACATGAGGGTGTCTGAATGTGAGATGGACATGATCTGTTATTTTTGTCATCTATCTTAACTTTTGACAGCTTTTACTGACTTTTGACAATTAGTATCCAATCTGTATTATGAACATGAGAGCGATAAAAGGATATAAGGTACAATATTTAAGTGTCGATAAAGAATCATGTTTGATCTTCTCTTATCGTCTGACTTTGGCTTCCTTGCTTACCTCTATTGATCCAGATTCTTGGTAGGCACGCCACTGATCACACACACACACTGGTATTGATTGGTGTGGCTCGCCCCGAGCATTTCGTTTTTCGGGTGATGCGTTAACGACAAAGGCAAAGGCCACACATGAAAGGATTTCCGAGTGTTTGAGCGCCAAGGGATCAATTCACACCCCGATTGTCACACACAAAGACCCCACTGTGCCTCTTGTTTCGAAAAAAGTGAATCTGGAGAGTCCAATCAGTAATTAACAAATACGTTTTCATTTCTAAGAGCGTCAGAAACAGATTCTAACCTTCGTCTGCTGTGACCAGCATCTTCCTGTTGCTACAATACAGTGAGATGAATTGAGGGACTTCTTTGGGTGGGGAGGTTCAAAGGCAGGTCAAAGTGTGTCGGGCAGTATTTATGTGGCTGCTCAGGAAAACAGTTACGCCGCTTCAACACAATCTTTTGCTTGTTTTCACCCCAGAAGATCGAGGTTGGTGATTGGATGCTGTTGACAATAGGAGAAAATGAAAAATACGTCATCAGGCTCCTGAAAACATTAGCCAAAAATGTTATTTTAGACATAGGTTAACGCACAGAAAACTATAAAGATCCACTTTTCAAATAACTTGAAATAGTCGTTTTTCCATTTGCCTCATATTTTAAGGCGTAGTCACTCATGCGGTTTTCTTATGCAGGTAATGTATTTGTGACCATTTAAAGCAGGGATGTCGAAACACAGGCCTCGGGGGCTGTAATCCAACCGGGTTTCCTGATCTTCCAGGTGGAAATCGGCTCTAACCTGCCCAGGTGAAAGCCGCGTTTCTGCCCGGGAGGACAGAAACCCTGGCTGGATTGCAGCCCTTGAAGACTGGGTTCTGATACCCCGATTTAAAGGGTTATTTAAAGCTGGCTCAGGTGTCAAGGACAAAAAGGAAAAAAAGACCCAAAATAGACCAATCTTATCAGTTTGGGAATGGTCATAGCAACGGTGGGAACAATGCCACAGCAAGATGGGAGTTGAGGTCGACCCTAATAATGCAGCGGCTCCGACAAGGAAACCTGGAGAACAGGAAGCCCATCGTACCGCTGTCTTCATGGATAAAGTCATAAAAATGATAAACATGGTTCCCGATTAGCCTCTGTCAGGACAATGTGCTGGTCACCAGTGGGGAGGATTAGGGTCGGGGCCAGTAAAAGTGAGCAGATGAAAGAGCTGCCCTCCCATGTGGCCGACCTCCCTGTTCGCTTCGCTAAGGAAACCTGGCTTTTCCTCTTCCCCTCTCTTACTAATGGTGATTCATCAGTCAATCAAGACATTTCTATTAATAGGCTTTCTTCTCCCTGTGGTGCCGCTGCAAAGTAGCGGGAAGACAGTTACAAATGAGCGAAAGCTGCCCCAGGGGCATGGGGTGACGGCTTTACGCGGTCATGTGACTTGAAGAATGGTTGCGATTTGACACGACATTAATGAGGTTTGGCTGCTCTTACAATAACAGCAGAGGTCACACTGAAAGCTAAAGGTAGGAACTTCCTCTGCTAACATCTTTTATTTACCCACGACTTCCTTTTTGTCTTCATGCTCACTTTGCTCGCCAGGTATGTGTCATCCGAGATCCTGCCTTTGATTGGTTGCTGCGGAGTCATTACGAGCAAAGCTGGGTTCTGGTGTGAAGTCACTGATCTGTTTAGCTGTTTCATCCCTCCTCCAGAATACGGTCCCGCTCCTGCGCTCTCACTGGCTGCAGGAGTCCCATCGGTGCTCGTGTGAATATGAAATGCCTTTGATCTGGTCTTCAAAGAACGTCTTGCACATCCATTCACCTTCATTGCTTTTCTGTGCACTAATAAAGACAAAAAAACAAAACAGAGTGAGGTTTTAGTGGCATAAACTGTACCTCCTGAGATTGATCAAATATCAAATAGCTGCTTTAAATAAGTTTGCGTTTCTATCTGGTTGGGGTAGCCATAAAAACTCGTGGTTTTTCCTCAGTCTGTTGAAATGACTGCTCTGGTTGAGTCACTTCAGGCTGCCAGGATCAGTTACAGGCTCACTGCTATGCTAAGCTAAGAGGCTCTTGACTATCACAAAGAAGCTTCATCAAGCTGTAAAAAAAATAAAACAATGAAATGTCCAAAGCTAAATGAAGCAAAACTAAAAAATTTTCCTGACATTTTCTCTTCAAAATGATTTAAGAGACTTCCACCTCCTCAGTGACTGAAAGGATCTTTTCGTGTGTTTCCACGTGCTCTTGGTCACTTGACTGAAACTACAGAACTATGGATGTTCTCAGGAAAGAGACTTTGATTATTTTACTTGTTGCTTCCGTTTTATTGTTGGCTGACCTCTTGCAGCGCGCAAACCCCAAGGTCGCCACAACTCGCGGCGAAAAGTTTCCAAACATCCTCGTGTTAGCATGACTAAAGACATGGATTTGTGTCGGACGCCTGACTTCAGTTTAGCGAAAACAGACAGAGAGCGAGGGCAAGATGGGCAGATAAGGGCGGACGCGCTCATCCTCGACAGCGACCCAGACCAGAAATTGTTTTATCATCACGACATCTTCCTGATTGGTGAAGATGTCCTCTTTGCTCAAACATGGAACTGAGCAGCCGGTAAACACAGCGTGGCTGAGAACAGGCCCACCTGATTCCCAGCAGATCCCCGACAGATTAACGCCTCCAGAACAATGAGACAGGAGCGGGGACGGTTTCCGCCGTGGCCCTGGTTGTCCCAGTGCCACCCTCTCCTCAAGGTTACACAGAAACTTTCCCAGTAACCCTAACCCGGGGGAAGGGGAGACCACCAATAAAAGTAAAAGGAGGAAAAAAAAAAACAACAGGAGGGGGGCCATTCTCATCATTTGAATTTCAAGTCCTCATTTTCATCATCAAAAACTTTCACTTCCCTTACGCAAACAGGGTGAGACCAGCAACCCCTGATGATCTCTCATATCTGCAATCTGGCTGGGTGGATTTTCAGGTTAGAACATCTCAGCTTTGATTGACGGCGGACGGAAAAGCAGCGGCTCATTATGATTTTCCCGGTGTCGAAGCTGCGTTTTTTCCCAGCTTTGTGCGGGGAGGAGCTGTGATTTCTATTTGCAGAATCAACCTCGGAATAGAGGTTTCTCTCCTCCTTTCTCTCCTGCACACCTGTTAGATGCACACCTAC
>BJFM01001163.1:62472-124201 GCA_016586285.1 Arothron firmamentum | reverse complement strand
CCCCCTCCCCCCGCCTCCCCCTCCCCGGCTTCCTTTCAAGGATTTTTCACATTTTTGCCCTGGCTGTTGTTTTGGGAACAGGTCACGGGCCAGGCACATGGGAGCCTCCTGGAGCATTCCTGAATTCTTTCCTACTGCACACACCATCTCTTTCACACTCACCTGTGGGCATTTAGGCTCAACTGCCCCAGAAATCAACAGTACGACATCATTCCACTGAAACCTGATAAAGTATTCCTTTGATTCCTTCACTCCAGAATGAAGGAAGCTCATGTAGGCCTAATCCCTTCTACTACAGGAATAGTTTCTCTTCGGGTAGCTGTTATATAATACCTAGAATAGTTAGCATAAACATGAGGGGTTAATTCCCTCAGTAATACGACTCAAACTAATCTGGCTCCACTACCCTTCTAAACTTAATTGTATTTAGAGATAACGTGCATTTTACGGATGCTGTTGCAATTTTTAGCCATTCAAGGAATGCCAAAGCTATTCTTGAAAGGCTAATTTTGTACTCGGCATCTATAATGACCACAAAGGCAAATGTGGATGCTTGTGTAACACATTGGTTTATAATAGAACATATAAAATGCTGTAATTAGCAAGTATCCTTTCATTGATCAGGATTGTACTGATGCAGAGCCTCCCAATCCCAGTCCTAATCAGAAGAGGCCCTCAGTGAGATTACATGAATGTTACACCAGTTACCAATTTGAACTGGATTTTTTGTTTTTAATAAAATTGGATGGTTTATTCCCATGAAGAATCTTAAATAACTTATTTCTTTTCCAGGTATAACAACAAAACCCGAGCGTTCCACCTCCGGGGCTTTGTGTTCGGCTCTGCCTCCATCTGTGTGTCACACCTTTCCTCAAGAGGATTTCCACGGCCTGCACTTGCAGCGGAGATTAACTTTCAGCAAAGATTAAGCAAATTAACTGTGATGGTGTCTCTCGAAATAAACCGTCACCAGGCAGTCAGTCCAACGCACTCGACGTGTAGAGCACCGACAAATGGCTCACGGATTTTTCAAATACGGTTTCGGAATTCCACGATGACTGAACGGGTGAGTCCTTTCAAAATATGCTCGTCATGATATAATCTGTATAATCTGTCCCAACAACTTTAAATCTGAACTACAAATAATTATCAGTGAATAAGACAATATAACTGCTGAATAAAAAATCTGAAACTGGAGTAGTTCTGTTTTAATATTGTATATTAAATACTGTAGGACTTCATGGTAAAAATAAATAACATTATACTAATATACTATAATATTAATACAGTAATACTAACGTACTAATGATACTTCTATTATATTTATCTCAATTTTTATCTCCAAAGCATTACAAATTGTGCTGCTACATCCTTAGTTATAAAAAAAAGTGGAGTAAACAACAATAATCTCCTAAATCTTCCCAAACCTCTTGTGCACTAGTGAATACTACTCACGTGGCAGGCGGTCCAGAGGTGACGTCACCTGGCCTGATGGAAGTAAACAACATATGTTTGTCGGAGAACCTTTAATTCTAGGGGTCAGCGCGCTGGAAGTCTTTTTTGATGGAGAAACCCAGTTTTATCATTTTAATGATCCAACTTCTCTTCTAGCCAATCAGTGATGACGACTGAACCGGGCCTTCGGCGGTCCCTGCCTGACCAACTGTCGGGGAGCGGCCGCTCATTCGGTACTCCGCGCCACCAGAGTGTCACGGATCCCATCCTATCGAAGCGGGTCTGCTTCTACAAAAGCGGGGATCCTCAGTTCAGCGGCCTGTGCATGGTCATCAACAACCGCACCTTCAAGACGTTTGATGCCCTGCTCGACAGTCTCTCCAAAAAGGTTCCCCTGCCGTTCGGGGTGAGGAACATCACCACTCCTCACGGGGTGCACGCAGTGCACACCTTGGATGAGCTGGAGGATGGGAAGTCCTACATCTGCTCCGACATGCGGAAAGTCAGGCCCATCAACCTGGCGCTGGTGAAGAGAAAGCTCCCGCCTTGGTACCACGCCCGGCCTGTCAGCTCCCGCCGTCGGACGCTTCACCAGTCCAGGTCTTTCCCAGGGCAGAAGGTCCATAAGAAGGAGCGGGCCGTGTTGCGCACGCCAAAGAGGCTGGTGGTGTTCTGCAATGGGGCCCCCACTGTCCAATACACCCTGGCGCTTGACAAGAGGATTGCATCCACTTTTGAGTCCATCCTGGAATATATTTCTGAGGTGGTCCAGTTCCATGTGGTGAAGCTCCACATGCTTGATGGACGACGTGTGAGTATGGAGATGACACATGCAAAAACCAAATTCTTAAATTAGCTGAATTTCAGCAACAGCAGGGTTAGGGGTTATTTTTAATGAGGCATCTACTAAAATCTGTATTATCAATATCATGCTTGAGGATCTGTGCCATTTTAGTGACCCATTCAGAACAGGCCTGGTTTAAAGCTGCAAATAGCCATCGCACGAGTTTCAGAAGAGCTAAGCTACTTTGGCATCTAGCCCTAATGCGGAGAAAGGCATTCTGGGATACTGTACAGTACAGTAAGGCTCTGGGTCAAGTATCCATGGTGAATTCAATGCCTGGTAATGCTGCAGGGGCCCACTTTAACGGTAATTGATGCTGATGGAAGTACATATGCATGATTTACAATGATCTTCTTCCTAAAGATGTTAAAGTTGAAGGTTTCCCCCCATCACTGCAGCCATGATGCGGTCATCTCCAATGCTTTCTTTCTGGGCTGCAGGTGGACGGTCTGCCTGGTTTGATATTGTGCTCTGGGGTTGTCGTGGCTGCGGGCAGGGAGCCATTCAGGCCCGCAAACTACAACGCACAGAACTCTGCAATGCATCCATCCAACCGAGCGTCTCTCAGGAGGCTGAAATCTCTGAATCGTAAGTTTGGGTAATTTTGTTGTGAAACTTTTATTGTCATTGTCTAAGAGGGGGGCACTAACTGAGCAGGCCTGCGGTAATCTACCCGCTCTCATGGGATGAAATATGTGCTGAGACATGATATCATCCATAATACCAGGGATGACCTACATACACTGTCTATCTGTCTGTGGGATACTGCTCTTCAGCTGCCACGTATATTCTTGCTTTATAGACTTTTCTTATTGTGTGTGTTTGTCTTTTTTGGTCTTTAATCTCGCTCTTAAAGAACATTTTCCTCTCACAACCTGCTCTGCCACGATCAGGACAGTCCGGTCCCCCTGTGGCTCTCCCCCCAGTCATCAGCCCATCACACACCTGTGCCCCCCAGTATTTAAAGCCCAGCCGTGCACACACTGTCTGCAAGATTGCTCCCTGCTACAAGCCTGATGGCCCAGTGTTTGTTTCCACACTGAGTTCTTGTTTTTTTTGACCCTGCGCTGTCCCAGCGCAGGGTCCGACCTAGTCTCTGTCTGCTCCCTGCCTGCTTCCTCTCTGCCTGCTTCCTCTTCCTCCTTTTGCTTGTTAAAGTGAGAATTTTGTGGACTTTGTTCAATAAAGTTTTCTACCAACTGGGTCCAGTTAAAAGAGGGATATGTTATGACTCAATTAGAGTTTTAATGTTTACGTGAAATGAAATCGGTGTTTAATTACAAACCTCTGTCAGGAGAAGTGCCATCTCTCTCTAACCCTTCTTTTCTTCTTTCTTGTCTCCCTGATCTCCTCAAACAAACATGCTGCCTGTCCTCGCTCACTTTTGGGACAATTAAAATGAACTCACCGTTTTACCTGATTGGCTTTTTCTGGGTTTGCCTGACAAGGTAAAAAGAAGCTCCTGTCACAAACTCCCACGTCCAGGAAATTCTCCTCCTCCTCTGAGAGGTACATCGTGAACCGGATCCGCGACTCCATCGCGGCGAGCTCATTCGACCTGCCCAGCAACCCTGCAAACTCCGCCAGCATGGAGTCGGCTCGGGTTCTGGAGTCGGTGGCAGAGGGCGACGTCGAAGCGCAGGGCTGCGTCCTGCCCACGGAGGACGACATCGAGAAGTCCTTCCGGGTGAACCAAGACGGGAGCATGACGGTGGAGATGAAGGTGCGGCTGACGATCAAGGAAGAGGAAACCGTCCACTGGACGACCACGCTCTCGCGCTCAAGCGTGGCCGGCCAGACAGATGGGAACTGGTCGCCGGCGTCGGACGCAGAGCAGATCGACTCGGTGATATCGCAGTCGCTGGATTTACAAAGTCCGGCTGCAGCAACGGACGCCATCAAAAATGAGGCAAGTGAGGAGAACGACGAGGAGCCACCGCCGCAGTGGAACGGAGCTCTGAGCGACAGCATCAATGGAGACGCTCAGGTGTCTCCTCAGAGAACCCCAACACCGGGACACAGTCACATCAGACAGAAGCAGGCATCTGTGGAGAGCAGAACATCCGTGTCAGCAGGGGGGCTCAAGGAGGGTACGATCACTTCGTTCTCCTACAAAGAGCAGACAGAACACACGGCCGTGACCGAACAGTACCGCGTGATCAAGCAGAAAAGCACCAAACCAGTGCCCAAGCCCCGCAGGTTTGGATCAGTGGACGGCAACAGCAGGAACGTAACCACCTTTGAATCAGCGGGGATGACGGAATTCCTGCAGATGGAATCCAGTGGAGACGAGGTCACGGAAACGGTCTTACACGTATACGAACAGCAGACCTGCCAGGACAACCTCCATGCAAACCTCTCCGGGAATCCGTTCTGCAGCCCGCCCTCCTCCAGGAACGGAGAGCCTCAAGCTGAGCTCTGGAGACCCTCGACGGCCTCTGAGTCGATGAGCATGTGGAGAGCCGAGAGCATGTCGCTAACATCAGATCTAGTACTGCCCACAGTCCAAACGAGAGAAATCCAGGCAACAGATTTAACTAAACCCACTGACGAGGCTCAGCGTGGGCACGTCGGTAAAGACAAGAGAAATGCCTCACATCCAAAAGTTGCCACCAAACACGGTCGTATTATGTCATCAGGAAAAAGACAGAAAGAAAAATCTGCAGAAAAAACAAAGAAACAAATGCAGGTTAAGCCTCTGATGGGCGCAGGACTCCTTAAGAAAAGCTATGGAAATAAACTAAGATCAGCTAAAAGCACAAAGCTAAGAAAGCAGCAGATGGATGGACCCCAATCATCAGGGCGAAGAGAGAACAGCCGTGAGACGGTCCTGCTCAAGGACAACGAGGAAGATGTTCCCAATAGATCTAGTCCACTGGCACACCAGCCTTCAGCGCATCAAGGGAAAAGGAACCAAAATGAGGAGGAGACTACGTCCCTGCCGACCTTTGACTCCTCGGGATCAGCTGCTGACAGATATGTGGAAAAGTGGCTGGAGCAGTCACAGCAGCACACGCACGAGGAAAGTAAACGGGTTCATGTAGCTAAGGTGGTCAAACAATTAGAGATGAGCGCAGAGACGCAGGCGGGTCAAGGCCCGAAAACGGACCTGTTCCCCGGTAACGTGCGGAGAGCCTCTGTAAAACAAAGAATCCTCTCGTTTGAAAGCAAATCATCGAGCCCGTCGGTGGAGAAGAAGTCAAGCCAGCATCAAATCACAGACACTGATGCAGAACTCTGGCATGTCTCCGCTCGGAGCAATCTGGGAGAAATCCAACCCGCCTCCAACCACCGCTGCTCCGAAAACGGCCCACGCATTCGAAAGGTGTCCACGGAAAGTGAAAAGACCCATTCGCTTTCCATGGACCTGCCATCTCCTCCACCACCCGCTGAAATAGCAGAACTTTTATATGATGGAGAGGGTATGATGCCTTCAGAAACCAGCGGCATGTTCTCCAGAGTTTCATCAGGGGGCAGTCAAACGCCAGATCAGCCGTTACCCAGCAGCCCCACATCTGGCAAGCTGATATCACCTGTGGACCAGACACCAGACACGACAACATCTGGACAGCCTGACGGTTCCTCCACGCCATTATCGAGAGCTCCGTCGACAAAAAGGGTTGCCTTGGTCAGTAATTTCTCTTTTGACAGGAAAATGTCCCTCAGAAAGTCTCGTCTGGATAACTACACCGTATCCTGTGATGGAACGCTGTCCGCTCCGAATGCGACGGTGGGTGAAACGACACCTTTGGACGTCGGACAAAGAGCCACACATCTGACGGGCGAGACCCCGGTGCAAGGACACGGCCCTTCGCGTTGTTCTTCCGCGTACCCTACAAGTTGGGAGTCAGAAGGGAGGACGTGGACAGGCAGCCTTTCATCAAGTGACCCTTCGGCACCAAGTGCTCCGACGCCGCAATCACCTGAACGGTACGCAACGCCGACGCTCAAGACGCATGTTGGAGAAGAAAAGCCCGCCAGACCAACTGCTGGCAGCTCAACTGAAGGACAGCAGGCGCCTCCTAAACCAGAGCTGCCACATTCTCCCTCTCTGGACGCGGTGTCTCCACCTGTGAGACACAGGTCGGGCAAAAAGCCGCCCGGCAGAAATCACTCCTTGGAAACCGCGGATGCGACGCAAAGGAGAAGATCATCCGAAGGAAAGAGTGAGCAGCCGCCACAGAGGGCGAGATCAGCAGCTAATCCCAGCGGTAAAACGGAAAAGCCGGTTAAACCTCGACAAGATCATGTCCCAAATCAGCCAAATATGCAACCTGTGATGGAGGAACTTTGCGTCTCGCTGAAGTCCATTAGACGGATGCTGCAGAGCAGACGTCCGTCCTGTCTGGAAAGATCTGACTTCTCCTCTCATGTCGCATCCTTGTTTGGCTCCTCCTCTAACGTGCTGCTGGCCTTCTTATCAGTCATGACCTTGAAGGACGGCGTGACCGATCCTGACAGTGAGCTGCGCGCCAACGCTGTCAGCTGCACCGAGGCTTTAACCATGATCGATTCTCTCAGGGAAGTCGCTGCCATGGAGGATTCTCGCCTGTTAAACGGCAGATTGTTGACTTTGCAGCAGTCTGCTTCGAGGCAGCTGATGGAAAGCTGGAAGAGCTTCCAGGAGTTCAGCAATAAAAAATCCAAGAGCTGCAGCTCAACACCAGATTCAGAGCAAGCGTTTGGAGCCAAGGATCCAGAAAGAGGCAGGGAAGGTATCATCAATGAGATCATGGAGAATCTTGACATGCCCGAGGAGCTCAAAGTGGAACTAGCCTCCCTGTCAGGGGAAGTCGCAAGGGACAGTGAGGACAGCGAGAGGATCAGGGATGGCGGTGGATTAAACAGAGGAAACATGACGAGAAATGAGGGAAGACATCGACAGAGCAGTTCTGAGGTGGAGAGTCGGGAGCTGTGGATGCACAAAGGGGAGAGCGAGACTGTCCCTGTGCATGAGGGCTCAGGTTCAGAGGAGGAAAACCAGGGAGGAGCAGCTGCTCCCGGAGAGGAACCGCAGGTGGAATCTGACGGGACAGGCTATGTGAGCGGAACAGGTGATGACTCATCTGACCTCCAATGTCCCGCCGAGGAGGAAGAGCAACCATCGCACAATTGCTACGTAGACCTGAACGCAAGGACGAGCAGTGAGGAGAGTGAGTCTCCACATGTGAGCAAATGTGTTTTTTCTGAGGTGACAGGTCTGGCAAAATCAGAACGGGAAAGGTTGACTCAAACAGGCCATGCAGAAGTGGAAGCTAGCAGTGATGCTGTGGAGGAACCAGATTCAGAAGAGGAAATGGCTGAACATCAAAGCACGGAATCAAAGGCTATTGTCAAAAATGTGTTTGAAGAGCAGCACTTACAAACCAGAAAAGACAAGAGCAGTCTGATTATTAATCATCACTATAGTACTGATGAAGACAGTGGAAACGACCACAACATCTGTGAAGCTAATGCAGAGACAGAGGCACCAAAGGTCAGCTGCTCAGTGGAGGAGAAATTAAGCTACTACCAAAAAGACTTGAGTTCAGAGCCGACTGTAAACGGATACAGCAGCAGAGAACATCAGCAAAGGCTGCTTGACGCACAGTCGGATGGTAAAACCCGTGAAAAGGTGGCCAAGCAAATTCAGAATCCACCAAAAGAAGTGATGTCCCAGACCATCGCCGAGAGGGTCAGTCTCCTGGAAAAACTGGTCGCTGACGAGCAGAGGACCAGGAAGACGACAGTCAGGTGTTCCTCACAAAGGAGTCCCCTCCTTCAGTCAGATGGCGAGGATTCGGAATCCCCCGCCTCTGAGCCGGCTCTGGCCAGCAGGTCGGCTCCTCAGTCATCGCTGTCTTTCAGCTACGATTCCAGCGGCGTCATGGCGACGGAGCCTGACAGGGCCCGTGTCAAATCCATCAGGGAAATGTTCCTGGCAAAGAGCACCGCGGACCCCGGGCAAGCAGACGGAATGACCAGATCGCAGCCGCCCGAGCTGAGAGCGGAGACCTCGGTGAGCGGTGGCTACCAGTCCCAGACTTCCAGCGACGCATCCAGCGCTGAAGACGACGCGGCGCAGAAATCCATCAGCAGAGGCTTCGTGAGAAAAACAATTGAGAGGCTTTACGGCAAGAAGGACGTTAATCCCGGGCAGGAAGCAGGTGAGAGGCCTCCATCTGCTCCCAAACAACAAAAAAAGGATCATTCCAGGATTTTCTCTCCCTTCCACAGCATCCGGTCCAAAGCAGGCTCTGAGCTGTCTTACTTCAATTCCAGTAATGCACTGGACACCTTAAGTGAGGCAACAAAATGTGTTGCGTTTAAGGCCCAGGTCAGGCCAGGCGAGAGCGTCCCGAGCGAAAACGGGCAATTTCTGATCAGAAAGTCTGTTTCTGACCCAGTTGGAATCAGTCAAGGCATGGCAACGCCCCCCCAGGCTGCAGAAATATTAGAGGATGCAGAAGAGGTGACGCCATATTCCCTCTTTGAACTGGAGGAAAAGAACTCGCTCCAGAGGAAGTGCACCTACTTTTCTTTGCCCCATGCGAGCGAGCCGGATGTGTGTCAGGATGAGCTGAGCACAGTGAGCGGGGTCATTGCCAACGGTGACACAGTCGCGCACACAAAGGAGCAGTCGAAGGACTCCAAGGCATGGGCAGAGAGGAACGGCGTCCTGCCAGCTGTTGGCATGGCCGACTTTAAGAAGATGGATAATAAAGTGCACCCTCTGGTGGAGCTTCCTCCAGATGGCGAGGTTGTGGTCGCACAACCGGTGCGAGGCCACGGTGTCGTGAACAGGAGGGCACCCGAGCCGGACGTGCTGGACTTGCTGTATAACTTCTGTGGTCAGAACTGTCCCATCCTGTAGGGGCAACCCTAAACCCTGGGCTACGCTGACATTGGTGCCTAAAAATTGATGTTGCCATAGACTTGGCATAACACACGAGCACACAGCCCCTTTGAGTCGCTAAATGTGCAGCAATGCTAACATGTGGGGGGGGGGGGCTTGTGTCAGTTTTTGCCCCTTTAAGTAAGGTAATGTGTTTCCTTGATAAATCTGTGTTTGCCATGCACACCCCAGGGCAGCTCTTTTCATAGATTGCCTGTCAACAAGTACCCAGAGCATTACTGTAATCTTGTTCTAAAGCTCTTAAAACAGATCAGGTCCCTGCAGATGTCAGGCAACAAGGCCAATCCCCACCCAGCTAACAGGTCTTGTTTTGCTTTTCTTAAACTTTCCTGTAGATTTCAGCTTAAAGTGGTTGTGAAGCAGGTTGTGTACTGATTTGTAGAAAGTTATTCGATGTGTTGCTTGAGGTATTCATATTACATTTATCAGAAAGGTCATTCCCACGACTCCCTAAAGGTAGTTCAACACTAATGTAATCTTTAGAATTAGGATAAATGGTTCTCAATGTGGCAGCTCTCTTTTGTAAAAAGAAATTTGTATTTGAGAATAAATGTGTTTACAAGTTGCTTTGCTTTCTTTTGGCTCCCACGGGTGAAAATCAGCTGATCAAGACAATCCTGTAGTCAGGAAAAGGTCAAAGTGGGTGTTTAGGACACTTTAGGAAGCCCCGCTCCAGTTTTCTGCTGCTGATTAGCATCAGACCTGCAAGGCGCAGAGGCCGGTTGTTTTCTCACTCTCTGCCTGAGGAAGTATCCATGTTGTTCTAAGGTTGTTTTGCTTCTCAGTAGTTGCCATCATGTTGCTCCGTGTTGTGACAGGAGTGTCGAGGAATGTGCCCAAGAAACAAGTGTTTACATTTGCAAGGACAGAGAAAACCACAGAGAAAACATGATAAACCTACTGATTTAGCAACAATCCGCACCTGGAATATTATTCCACTCAATTGCACGACGTCCACTAGATGGCGGTATTCACCACTAAAATAAGCCAGTAAAAACGTTTTAACTGTTTATTAATTAAATAAATATTTACATAATCGCTTCGTATAAATCAAAGTTCTTTTCTTACACGGCACATCTTTCTAAAAGCAAGTGTTTAATATCATAAAGGAACAAAAAAATTAAGGGGTGGATTAAAATAGTGTAAATGTGTGTTGAGAAAGGCAACCGTTCTCAATCGCCCCAGAAATTGTTGTGAAGGCTGAACTTGATCACAGTTCGCGTCACTCCAACACCTGATCGGTAAAACCATGCTCACTCCTCAACACTCATCCTGTTAAACTATACATTGATCTAACTTGATAATTTGATATACATTTGTTGGACTAATAGGAGGGTGATACTCTACGCCAATGCAACAAAAAGACCTTTTCTTCATTCAAGCACAAACAAAAATAAAAAGTCTCAGTCGAATAAAAAAAAGACATCACTGGATACAGTTTAGGCTACAGTGCCCTGCTAAATGGTTACAGTATATGGCTCAGCTTGGAAAACTAAACATTTCAGGCAAGGTGGTCATACAACTAATGCCCGAGCTACACCTCTGACTGGCCGCTCCTGTAGGCTTGCTGAAGGGAGCCTCCTGACGAGCTTTAGCTCTGCAATCTCACATCAATGACAGTGAAACGAGGACTGATGCCGCAAAAAAGACAAAATTAACAAGAAACCTTTCCCTCCGCTTCTATACAACTTCAGATAATTGCAGCGCCACAGAAAAGTGTAAAGATCAACCATAAAAAGCAACGTACACATTTACAGTTTAAAAAAAAACATACTGAACATAATGACAGAGGTCTAAAATAGCTGGTCTATGTAACATGATCAATCAATCAAATGCTCTTTTTTGTTCACTATTGCTGCCTGGTCATGCATGTGGAGTCTATAATGAAAGTAACCTGATGGCTTAGGTAATATGTGTTAAAAAAATATTTCAGGTGGGGCGTTAAAGGGTGGATTAATAACGTTTTTCAACAACACCCTTGTTGCTTTGATCCTGAGATTGAAACTAATGTGTATCCTCTCCAAGGAGTTAACGTTGCTTTGTATGATTTAAACGTATCAAACAGGGATGTTACATTTTCTGTCCTGACGGCCGTCATAGTGTCCCAGCTTTGGGCTGGGACGAGCTTGTTCCGCTGACAAAGTTATAAACTAAAAACTGCGACGTGCCAAAATACTTGGTAGCAAAAAGTTTTCCGTCTGGAGTTGGGTCAGAGAAGGCGATCTCGTCTTTGCTCAGGTAGGAGCCATAGACAAAGTTGTTCCTGTGAAATCAAACGTTTGGAAAAAGGAGAAAACAGTCAGATTGAACTTGTTTTAGGTGAAAAGTGCATTTCAATCCCTGAAAAGGCACCGACCTGAGGCAGTCGAGCATGCGCGAGGCGATGCCCTGGCGTCTCATCATGCTGACCACCCAGATGCGGCTGATGCCACAGATTGCTGGCTCTGGTGTTGTGGAGCAGCACCAAGCTCTCTGACGCTCAAACATCAGCTTTTCCCCCTCGGAACCCTCCGGCACAGGATCCTCGATCACCCTGTAGCCCTGCAGGCATTCACATGGCTCAGGAAACTGGTGCTGAGACATTTAAATATGTCCTAAACGGGCACCTGTGAGGAAAAGTTATGGTTCCTGACCATCGTCTCTCACCTCCTCTATGTGCTCTGCAATGAGGCAGCCAGCAACTTTCTTGTCACTGGAGATGAAGAGGAAAGTTTTGGTCTTGGAGGGACACTTGGTCTCCACCTGCTGGAAGCCGAGGTCACTGTCCACCACCTCTCTGATCTCCTCCACCTGCCAAGAAATGATTTGAATGAGGTATATCAACCCATTTTATATCAGCTTTTATTAGTGTGAGCTGAGCATTGCAGTTCCCCCATTTGTTCTGTGGCTGAAAGTGACAAATGTGCAGACATGAAAGCACACAGTACCTTCCTCAGAGTGTACTTGGGATCATCAGGCAAGACGAGGATGATCTTGCCATCAGGATACTCAGCCAGAATTCTCTCTTTCTTCCACCCCTGACAAAAGAGGGAGAGAATATGCATATGTGACAGTTAACAAGCTCTGCGAGTATGCAAACGCTACCTTTTTTTTAAAAAAAGTAACTTGCATGAACTATCAGTGCAGTGAAATTAAAATCTCTTAAGTTAATGATGACTTGTGGCTAAATCTGCCACTGAATCTTTCGAATCTGCCAATGTCTGTGATTTAGACAAATAATGAGACGGTAGTGAAGCAAACAGTCCCTCACCACATATTTGACTGCGCTGATGAACTGGTTGTGGAAGAGTAAATGCTGAGACTCATCTTCTGGGTTGGCAGCAGAGTAAAGCATTCCACACACGGTGCATCCCACTGCTCCGAAATGCTTCTGGCCCGCATCCTGCAGAACAACAGGAAGAAACAACAACCCTGAACTGGTCAGAATTCCTTTGTATCAGGCTGACAGTCAGAATTCATAGTGCCTGCAGTAAAGCCTCAGCTGAAGATGCTCTGTGTGCACTGGATAACAACGGATACTAAAATATTCATCACATCCTGAAAAGATTAGGTGCAGCGCTGCTTTTCACTCACAATAATGGTTTGGGTGCCATCTTTGTCAGCCTCCCTGTGTTTCTTGAGTTCCTTCTGTAGACAAGCTTCAGAGAGGGGAGTCCTGCCATCTTCAGTCTTTCTTTCTGTCTTCTCTGCTGGTGTATTTTCTGATGGAACGACGTCATTGGCTGAGGGAAAAGTAAGATTTGTGTATAGAAACACAGCCACAACAATGCCTTTAGACACACTTACAAATACATTTCTCTTTTGTATTAAGGTCATGTGACGATTTCTAACTTCAGAATTCACAAACATGGTTAAAAATAATTACTCAAGGCGAAAATCTCAATAACACAGAAAACATGTACAGCAGTATCTACCTGAGGACTTTTCCTTACACTGTTTGCTGGCATCAGGCAATTCCAGCTTCCCTTCTGGGGAAACTTGAGAGGTGGGAGCTGATAAAGGCAAACTGGGCGTATCCTATAAATAAGATAAGAAAAAACCTCATTCATTGTTTTCATTTTGTTTGAGCTACGTGTTACAAGATGAAAGTCGTGTTACCTTGCTGCTGCTCTCTGCTGATGGTGGGTTGAGAGTCTTCTCAGGTGTCGGTCCCACTGCAGCAGCAGACGTGCATGAAGCCGTTGCCGTGGACTGGCCGGAGTGAGCTGCATCTCCGCTGCTGCTGGGCTTTAACAGAATGGAAGCAGCAGGACTGGACTGGCCCGGAGCTGAGACAGATGTAGGCTGAGGCGTACTCAAAGCGGAAGGCTTTAACAGAGGTTTCGTTGAAACGGCGGCTTTTGAGGAGCCTGCGGCGGCAGGCGTGTCTGGCGTGGGTTTTGTTGCGGCTGCAGATACTGATGGACTTGAGTCCTGTCCAGCAGGTGTGATCCGCGTTTTCAGTATTGCCTGGTTGGAAGGCTGCGCTGGAAGCACTGGCTTAGGCTGAGCTGTGAGAAATGGCTGAATGTTTGCTCTTGTTTGCTGCGGCTGGGTACTGGGCTTGGCTGTGGCTACCGGCACGGGGTCATCGTCAAGTTCAAAGTCCTCGAAGGAGTACTTGGGCTTGGGTCTGTATGGCTTGTACTCGACAGGAGTCTGCTTTTGAGCATTTAGACCGTTGGGCATTGGAGGGGGTACTGCTGGGAGCTTCTTCTTAGCTGCCGATCTGGTCACTTTCTGGGAAGGCCCTGGGGGTGGAGTTTCTTTAGCCTTAGTCTGCCTCGTAGATCTACGAACCTCTGTATGTGCAGGACCACTTTTCACAGCTTCAATTTTCACTGGGTTTGATTTTGCTTCTTCGGTTTCAGTTGGTTCAGTTTTAGTAGTTTCTGTTTTAATGGGTTCTGTTTTAATGGGTTCTGTTTTTATGGGTTCCGTTTTGATTGGTTCCGTTTTCATCGGCTCATCCTTTGGTGTTTCAATGTTAGGAACATCTCTGTTTGGATCTTCGGATTTGCTCGTTGAGGCAACACTTGGTGTTTTAGCTGGACTGACTACGGGCAGGGCAGCTTTTGCAATCGGGTTCATTGAAAACTGAGAAAACGCGTTAAGAGGTTCCTGCCAATCAATATCTGAAAACATCTGATTTGCTTGGTCAGATTTAAGTTTCTTCACGCGTGCCCAAGACATCTTCTCTCTCTGCAGCTCGACTTGCCTTAATCTCTGGTATCTGGTCAGTTTCTTTTTCTCGTGGGCCTTTAGCGGCACAGTCACTTGTGAGATGAAGAACCGTCTCTTTGGAGGCTCCTCGGCAGGTTTAGCTACGACAGCATCGGCTGTGGACGGCTGGGTCGGAGACTCCTCCTTGGTGGGGGTCACCAATGCCTCTGGGTCTACGGGAGCTGAAGCATGAGCAGTGTCTGTATTTGCTGGCGTGTTAGCATGCGGACTCTCCTCACTGGCTTCATTCTTAGTCACCACGTCTGCTACTGCTGCTGCCGCCGCTGCTGCTTGCTTTTCTTCCTCAATCTTCTTCAGGAGCATGCTGTCTGTTTCAATATCCTCTGCAATTTCCTGGCAGAGTGCTAGGAGATTAAGTTGGTGCCTGTTTGCTGATTTCCTAGCCGCTGCAGCCTTCTGCTCAGCTAAGGCCGCCAGTCGGGCTTTGGTTCTGGCTTGCGTGTTCATCTGTTGTTTCTTGGGTTTAACTTCCTCAAGTTCCTTTTGATCACCTTCAACCTTTTCGGCAGTGCTGTTTGGTTTGAACTTTGATTCGGAAGAGTCTTCTTTATTTTTCTCATCAAGCTTCACCTCAGACCTTTCAGGAGGGATGGTCTCTTTTTCCTGAGGCTTTTCCACAATGCTAACATCTCCATCTTCCTCATTGTCCTCCTCTGCGAGCACAACCTCACGTCCGATCTCCATATCCTCCAGAATCTGCACTTCTTGTAGGCCCAAGTTCTCTTCATTAGTATCCATTGCCATTGCAACACAGTCCTGACTGGTCTTTTGTGTGTCAGAGTTTGTCATATCAATCTCTGATGCATCAACATCCATCGTTTCAGCTGATGGTTGCTGGAGATGGTCAGAATTTTGAACACATTCTACAGGTGAAATGTTTTTTTGGTTTAGTGCCTCTGTAGTGTCTGAAGCCTGAGACTGGGGCACTTCTGCCTCTGAGAAAACCACCACTTGTGGACCATTTATCACATCACCCTCCAGTGTGACACCTGGGTTTACCTGCGCTGCAAATGGGAGAGACAATCCCGACTCGGCTGCTGCTTGAGTCACAATATCAAAGTTAATTTCACTCTGCGGCACTGGTTCCAGTATCACATACTCCTCTGAAGTACTGTCTGGTACTGCAAACATTGTGGTGGCTGCAGTTGCTGTCATGGTAACGTCTGTGCCCTCCTGGTGCCCAGCGATCTCCTGAACCACTTCAGAAGATTCTGCAGCACTGGAATCATCTGGGTATCTGCTGTTTTCACTTCCTTCCACTGCACCTTCTGGTTGGCCTTCATGCATCCGGATGTCATCACTAGAGCTGATCACTGCCACTTGCTTGACGTGCACACTCTGCTCTGCTTCTGGGGACGCACAACTGTCAGCCACATCTGAGCTTTTCCCTCTCATTTCTTCCTCTTGGCTGTCAGGGACCTGACTTTGCCATTCGGTATTATTTTCAACCTGAACACCGACAGTTGCGTTTCCCTCAGCTGATGATCCACCTTCAACGATGGCCTCTTCCATTCCCAGTACAGAATACCCAACGTGGTTCTGGGAAGCTGCAGGAACCTCCCTATCATCGCTACTCTCTGGACTGCTGATGGGCTCATACACAACCTGGTCGGCTTGAATCTCCTCTTGTGGCTGCGGAATCATCTGAACCTGCTCTTCTGATGGTGGAACTGTTTCGCCATTGTCAAAAACGAGCAACATGACTTCTCTTTGTTCAGTTCCCTCTTTGTGTTCTGCATCAGGCTGATCTGTTGAAATCATTATAGGCGCTTCGTCAGCTTGTGTCACTTGCATCTTGTCTTCCTCTTCTAGTGCAGAGCTGAACCCCTCTCTTGACCCACATATTGCATCCACGTCCACTTGCATATTCTCTTCACCAGACTCCACGTTTTCCTTATTTTCTGCCACATGGAGGGAATTGTTGATGTCAAATAATGGTGCATCTGGAGGTTCAAATGTTGTTTCTTGGCATTCCTGTTCCACTGCAGATGTCACATTACTCATTTGTTCTTGCGCTGCTGTAGTTTCCACTGGAGCCTCTGGAACATCATCACTTTCAGCGGTGCAACTCTCTTCATCTAATTTAGCTTCAAAGCTTCCGCTCACCACGTTATTCTGAACTTCAGTGCTGAGTTCACAGACCTCTCCTCCTGTTTCCAGTGTAGCTAGTTGACTTAAAATCTCCTCTGTTGCTGCTGTGGTTTCTGTCTTTCTTTGAGGGTCTGGAATGTTGACATTTTCAGCAGCAAATGCATCTTCATCTACTTTACTCTCACAACTCTCTGTCAAAAGATGTGTTTTAAATTCCATGCTCAGTTGACTGGTCTCTATGTCAGTCTGTACAGGTTCTGTTGATGTGGCATCCATATCGTCACACTCTGGAAGAACCACACTTTCAGCGATACAGTTGTCTGAAGTCTCACTTACTTCTGAGCTGCTGCCCATGAGCTCCATGTTCTCTCTGCTTGGTCTTCCTATTGTAGGTGGTGGATAAGGAATTTCCTCTGGTGATGTTGTAGCTTCTATGTTCGTTTGAGGCTCTGGATCATTGACAAGTTCAGTCGTTGATGGATTTTCCTTTATTTTGCACTCAACTTGTTCTTTAACATCTTTGTCCAGTTCCAACATCTCCGCTCGTCCACAGCTTTGTATTTCTGCAAGTGATGGATGAGGTGTTTCCTCGGGTGGTACACTTGTTTGAACCTCTGGAACATTAATGCAATCAGCATCCATCTTGCCACTTTCCATCACTGCATTATTTTGAAGGCTTTCATCCACTTGACTGGTCTCCAGACCTCTGTGGTCTTCACCATCCACTGTAGTCGTGATCTTCTCTGATGTTTCTGAATCTTCTGTGCTAATCTGAGGCTCTGGAATGCTGATATAAGCAGCAGCAAGAACATTTTCATCTCCCTTAGCACCGTAGCTTTCACTCATTTTTTCTTCTTCTGTGTGGATTTCTGTCATCTCCATGCTCCTGCAGCTTTGCATTTCAACAGACAGATTGGAAACTTCCTCTGGTTTTGACATCATTACTTCTGGAATATCAGCACGTTCAGGCTTTGGTTCGTCTTCATCACCTTTGCTCTCCAGGTCTTGGGAAACTCCTGCGTCAACTTCACTGATCTTTGTGCTCTCGTGGTTTTTGGCTTCCGTATGCGGTGAATCAGAAACCCTCTCTGCTGCTGCTGTTTCCATGTGCGCCTCGGTAACACTGTCACACTCTTCTCTGGTCATTTTATCTTCATTTGTTTTGCTCTCCTCACTTTCACTTACAAGATCCTGTTGAACATCCGTGCTGAGGTCACTGATCTTGAGGTTATCAGAAATTTGTGCCTTCACTGTAGACTGCTGATAAGATGTCTCCCCCTCCTCTGCTGTAGTTCCTATTTTTCTTAGAGAGTCTGCAGTATCCACAGTTGTATATTTAATCTCAAAGCTTTCATTCACTGGATTTTCCTGAACCTCTGTGCCAAGGTCCATGACGTCATGGCTCTGGTGGCTTTCGACCTCTGCTGTAGATGAAGCGACAGAGGTTTTCCCTGCTGTTGATGAAGCGTCCGTGTCCGTTTGAAGTTGTGGATCTTTGACTTCATCTTTTTCGCCTTGGCAACATTCGCTCATCACATCTTTTCCACTTTCCGTGTCGAGATTGTTCGCCACCAGGTTCTCACAGCTTTGGAAATTCACTGTAGGCATTGTTTTAGTTTTCATATGAGTCGTCTGAACAAAGACACGTTCACTTGTAGTGACATCGCCATCCATGTCTTCTTCCTGATCTTGCTGAATGTTGATTCCTATGCTTTTGTACGTCTCTACTCCTGAAATCACCTCTGGATTTGCCTCCACCTGATCTTTTTCCTGAATCCCAGCAGAACTCTCACAGTCTGCCATCCTTGTGTCCTTGTCTTCTTCGCACTCATGAGTGGCGACACTGAATTCTTCCTGCACAGCGACTTCACTGGCCTCTGTTGGAACACAGATCTCCTCTGAAACTACCAATGTCTGGAAATCTATCTCTGGTTGAATTTTAGTAAGACTGCCATATTCTCTGGGAACTAATTTTTCCCTTCCATGTTCCTCCAGAGTGTGAACTTCAGGAGGTCGACTTAATTCTTGGGTTTCTGACGTAGCTGCAGTGTTTGATGTGTTGTCTGACCCAGTTTGCATGTCTGCTTCAGCTGTTTCTCGATCTTCCTTGCCCTGACACACAATTGGAGGATTGTGCGCTTCATCACATCTGTCCGTGGCATAATCGTTAGCATCTGGATGGGAACTCTCCGGCATCACTTCAGTCCTTGTCTCAGGATGTTCAGTAGCCATGTGATGATCCCCAGCAGACACGTCTCTATCAGGTTTATCCGTCTCTTCTCTGTTTTGGCTTTGTCCTTCTAACGTACATTCAGGGATAAAACTCTCCGTCACTCCAGTCACACGACTCTGTTGCCCACTGGAGTTTTCAAGGTTCACCTTGTCTTGATGTTCCACTGTTGAATTTATCACACTGTACTCATTAGAAACTGTGATTATTTCTGTTTCCACTGTTGCTGCCTTGTTAGAAACATTCTGTTCTAATGTCCCTAAAGGCTTTACATCCATTTTTATTTGCGTACCTGGTGTGGACGTCTGTTCATGGTCAATCTCTTCTGTAACTTCTGCAGCGTGGCCAGTACACTCGTGGCTCTTGTCGATTTGCAAATCCTCTTTCTGAGCTGAGTCAGGCTGGCTGTTCGTGTCTATCTTTGGCTCTCTGGCTGAGTCGATCTCTGTTTGATTCTGCTCACCAACAGCCTCAACATCGTCAGAAGTGCTGTCGGTCCCCTTGTCCATGACATCCACTACTGAGCCAGGAACAGTGAGAATAGGGGCAAAGGATGACCAAATGTCTTTCCTTTCGCTTTCTTCAGTGCCAGTGAGAATTTTGTTTTCACAATCACAGCCAGTGGTTGTATCTGGCACGTCCAGACTCGTGCAATGCTGCAGGGGTTTAGATTTAGGTTCCTCCCTGGCACTCTGGTCCGTCTGACTCTCCAGATTGCCAGCAGACGAAGTTGTTGTTTCCTCAGACTGACTGGCTGAATGTTTGGTGGCGCCTTTGTTCTCATTTCCACTGCAGACGCTGGTTTGACCTGTATGACCCGGGGCTGTCCTTTCACCTGCCTGTGGCTCCTCTCGACAACCTGGATTAGATTCTGCGGTCCTAGAGTTACATGTTCCTGATAATAAAATTTGTATTTCATTGTCCTTCTGGCTTTTGATGGATTCTGCTACATTATCATTGTCATTGGTCGCTGCTGCAGATGAAACACAGTCATTTTCAGGAAATGCTGAGACTGAAATTTCTCTATGTGATGGTGGGGCGTCATTAACTATGGAATTTGGGTTGTATTGAGTTTTATCTGATGCACAGTGAACGTGAGTGCCTGTTTTTAAGCTCTCTTCTGCAGAGGCTAAAATTTCATTGGACTCTGATTGGGTTGAGTGGACCACGAATTCTTGATTGACAAACTGGTTGTTTTTCTCTTTCCGGTCCAGATTACCATCATCTAAGCTTTGAGTACTTACTGTGTCTGAAGCTCTACCATAATCGTGATCCATCTGAACAGTACCTGTAGGTGCAGCACTTGAATCCTGGTTTCTCTCCTGTGATGCAGAAGGCAATTCTTCAGCCTTGCGCTTAGCTTTAACTCGGTTCGAATATTGTCTGATGCAGCGTGCCTTGTCACCGTCATCTCTCTTTCTAAAGATGTCAGTCTTCCTTCCATCACTACTCATTTCATCCTCAGAATCTGTGGAAGCTACCCGCTTCAAAGAAACTTTAGAGTTTACTCTCTGTGACAGAGCTTCTCCACAGGAGGCACTTGAGGCATTTAGGAGTTTGGCTTTTTTAACAGGTGGGTCAGCTGAAGAATCCTTTGGAGGGGAACTGGATGACCTGTCAAAAATATTTCCCTCTTCCACAGAATCAGACAGTTTTTTCTTAGTCCATGGGGGTGCTGTTGTTTCTCTGATGTGTCCCCTTTTGAGGGTCAGGTGATGGGTGGCTGGTGATGTTTTGGAAGGCAGGTCCTCCCCATCCTCATCTGATATATTCATGTTGGACTCTGAATCATCGGGAGAGGATCCAGAATTTGGGGCTGGCATTCCTGGTGAATATGAAGTAAAAACAGGGAATTATAATTTGTCTCGTAAAGATATATATAAAAAATACAGAACATGCAATGCTTTCCTTCAAATTTAAATGAACAAAACTGACAGAACAGAAACTGTCATCATTTATTTCTTCTCAGGTGGACTAATTTATTCATGCAAATCTAAAAGAATCGTTAAAAATACTAATTTGATTCTATTATTAACCTTAAATTAAAGACACTATGTCTTATAGTAAAAAAGCTTAGCAATGTTATCCTGTTTTTATAACATCCAACAAGACGGGCTAACGATGGAACAAATTGGTGTGAAACTACCGTAAGAAGAATTTCGTCTCACTCTGTACAATCTGCGTGCACCGTTTATCCGGCAAATTTCCCAAGTTACTTTACAAAATTCGGTGAATATCGCTGTCAGCAAGAGTTGTGCAGACAGAAACAAAAATAACCAGTTAGCTAGCGCACGGTGGCTAACGTGCTAGCTAGAAGTCGACAGTGGTGGGAGCTATGCTAACGCTAGCAGCAGCCAACTCGCAACAAATGAGGGATCCGAGATCCGCTGTTCAAGTCAGCAAACAGCGGCCGGATTCATGAAGCAGACAATGCAAATAGTACATCTCACGCAATTAACAACTGTGAACGCATAATGGTAAAATAGTCGCCATTGAAACTCACTCTGGTGTTTTCTTTTTCAACAACAGCTGTTTTTTTTTTTTCTCTCCCTGTGAATAAAAACTAACAGTGCTTCCGGAGTGAAAGGGCGGATGTGACATAGCGCATCCCGTCAGTCAAACGTCGAGATTTTACGCTACAAAGCTCAATTATTGAAGTCATATATTGCAATATTTAGCATACAAAGATAAAACATACTAAATCACATAACTGTACAGTTTAAGTATTGTTTAGACGAAGATAAGAAAGAAACTATTGAAAATAGTTTGCGCGAGACCGGAACAGTCTAAAACCCTCCTGACATCATTGGGTGCCAAGTTTGTAAAAACACATCTAAAATGTTCCTACACTCTTCTTTTTTAAATTATGCCTAATCATGCGGAGAAATACTGTTTAATTAATCGTGCGTCTAAAAGTTGGATGTTTTACGACCGAGTATGTACAAATCCCAGCAGTCGAAAGTTACTCAAGCCAAACATTTTCTTTAAAGATCAACTTTGCAATCAATCCTCCTTGATCATCCTCAAGTAGGCGAGCCCAGGCAGGATGTTTGACTTCAAAAATCAGTTTAAAAATGATTTTAATATTCAGAGATTGAAAAAAATCTGAGAATCACACTGGATGCAAGTGTGACACATATTTTTTTATTTATTAGATGTACAGCAAATACACAAGACAAAGTAAATAGTTTTTCCATTAAATGTTTTGATTTACTCTCAGTGCCAGAGGGGAATGTCATATTTATTGAACAAAAGAGTCACAATGAAGGAAAAGCAACTGCAGCAAGGGGAAAACATTAACTCATAAAATGATGTGACTTTATTTCCAGGGATCCACTCTCTTCACGCTGCAGATGTTACAATACTGCACTCCAGGAAACTAAAAGGCAAAGAGAATGAAAAATGTACATAAGTCTGAACATAACAGTCTCATGAGTGGGAAAGACTGCGAAGAAGTCACGTACCGCTCCTCCTGAAGATGGTAAACATTCCCTGTGAAACATGTGTCTGCAGTGAAACATCACCACCCCAAAAGGTTTGCCCATGTCTGAAACACAGGCATGTCAGAAAATAATGAAGACCAAAACATAAACACATGTAAAACTCACCTGAAGGCAATATGGCAGCGTGACACGATTCACAGATATTTTCCTCTAGACATAGAGAGTCAACATTAGTACAGATGCAAATAAATCCCCCGTTTCTAACATGTTTTAAAGAAAAAGAACACCCACCATCCACACGGACTCCTCTCATTTGTGTTCTATGCATTTTCTGGAGCAGAGACAGCGAATCAGCCACCAGAATCTTCTTACAACCTTCCCTCAGAAGAATCTAGGAAATCAGACAATACTCATACATTTACATATTACGATTTAATTGCTAAATGACTGAAAATGATTGTGTCAAACCTGTAGATTGTAATCCTGAAGGATTTTTACTAAAGAATCTCTGAGGTTTGGGATCTCCATGCCCTCCTTGATGCGATGGATGAGCAGGATGGGATCCACATGTGTGCCGATGTTATTAAGGAGGCCGGTGATAAATGCTAAAGGGGCAAAAGGAGAAATTATCACAAAGAGACAGGCAAAAGACAGCAATAGAGGTTGGAGGGCTGCACCATACGTGGTTTGTCGATGGAAAAAGAGATGAGGTCCTCCCACAGCTCTGCATCGTCCTGCTCTTTGGCAAATTCTATGGCTTTGTCCACATCATCCAGCTCCTCCATAATCATCTGCAGAGCCCGTCTGCAGTTCCCCATCCTGCCTGGGTACAACGTGACATCCACTGTTTCCTAATTGCTCTGAAATCTGGGAAAACGAAGGCTTTAATAGAGCTTACTGAGCAGGAAGACGGTCTCCTCTACGAAGTTCCTCTGCTGACACACCTCTAAAGCCTGACAGAAACAAGAAGAAGCACAATGTCACACACTTTCTTGAGTATATAATAGAAAGTTTGGTGAGAATTGGACCTTTTCCAGCGGGCAGTGCGTGCTGTCTCTCAGGAAAGGCAGCAGATTTGGACGGTCAAACTCGGCATACAGGCCAATCTGCCTTTCGTGGTATTTCCGGCCTTTGTGGTGGTCCCGCTTGAATAGTTCATGGAGGTACTGTGGGGAGGAGATGATACAGAATTCGTTACGGATGCTAGTTTGTGAGTTAGTTTTGTCTTGATACGTACCACGTGGAGGAGCTTAGGTCTGTCTGCGAGCTCTTCGACCACCCTGTCTATCTGTGAGCACATATGAAAACTGCATGAGCAAGATGTAGAGGTGCATCAGATCTTTGATAAAATGCTGACAAGCTCAGGACACTCACCGATATCTTGTCTTCATTGTCGAGGAGCATGTCAACAGCTTTCTGACAATACAAAAATCAGAAATATAGCTAGAAATTTGAAGTATTGACGGATCAAGACTGTTTCTGATTACTTTGATTGATAATTGACTTTTACCTTTTTGTCAAAGTCCATGAGGAGAACAATTTTGTCCTCTATGGAGGCGAAAAGATTGTGTTTGTGGATCAGCTGGTAAACATCTTTGTGCCTCAGTTTCAGGTAGATCTCCAAGGCTTTGTCGTACCGCTGGTCATATGTGCACCTATTGTTAAGCATTAAAAACTCTTTAATTTAAGCATATTTCTGTAAATTGCAAGCAACAATTTATAACTTTAGGAAATGAGATTACGTGCTCTCTCATTTCCCCTCAACATAGGATTCAAACTGGTAAATACTGTCCTTCTGATGGGTCACTCACAGTTCAGCCAGTGTGGTGAGCAGGGTCCTGTTTGAGGGGTCCTTCTGTAGGTGGTCATTCACTGCCTGAACAATTACCTTGTTGTTATAAAGGTCTCCAGGCCACTCACGGATCAAGGTGGCAAAACCCTGTGGGAACATTACAGAAAGTGGGACAAACAGCTATTTTTCCTTTCTTTTTTAAGGACTACCAAAGGACTTAACTTCAACTGTACCTCATAATCAGTTTTGAGGAACTCATAAAGGATCATTTCATAGATGGCTGGTTTGAGACGCAGATCACCTCTGGGCAAATACTGACTGATCGCCTAAAACCATGGGGACGAAAAGAGACATCAATAAGAAGGTAAAACCAAGTGAAACAAACTCAGCGCTCATCCTGACCCACCTTCAGCTGCCCAATGGTCTTAAACCTGTACACTTCATTTTCCCACAGCTCCATGTTTTTCCCCAGAACCTTTTGGCACTTCCTTGATTGAGAGAGTTAAATAAAACAGTTGAATCCAGCATCTGTTATTTTCACCAACAGATGTCAGACCTACCTCGCTGCCGTGTCATAGTCTCCCTTCTCCACCAAGTGATTGATGTAAGCCATCCCGATTTTCTGGACGTCGTGTCTCTTAATGTTTTTAAAGCTGATGTCTGCAGCCATCAGCGCCTCCTGACAGTCGACAGCAAGCGCAGTTAAACGTCTGCAACTGCAAAATTTTCAGCAAGCGTAAAACCAGAAAAGAACCTCATATTTCTTCTTTTCGAGCAGCCAGTCGATGTGGTCATCTTGGTCCCGCTCTCTCGCCCCGACGATGTCTTTGGGACTGATGATGTAGAAGAGTGACTCCCCCTCAGAGTGCTCTGTTAATGAAAATGCATTTATGCCTATTGTGTATCACTGGCCTTTGCATATGAAATCAGAGGGGAGTAACATAGTTTCATAGTCTCACCCAGCCTGTAGTCTCTGCACTCATTGTCTCTGAAGTTGCGTACGGTCAGCGCGTCTGAGGAGATCTCCTCGTAGCTCTCGTGGAGCGGCAGGATGATGTCCAGACGGGGGCGTGCCCGAAACTCCTCATCCTGCAAACACATGTACACATCAAAGGCGGCAAGGTCACATTTCCCCATTTCAATGTTACTTGAATGGAAGAAAATGATCGCTACCATGTGATCAGAGTTCTTCACAAAGTAGAGGACGACAAGCTGATCTGCCAGTGGCGCCAGGCCGCTTATGAAAAACTCGGTTTCAAATGCAGTAACTAAGAGAGCAAAGAGGAGAGTTCCTTTAATACCATTTATCTCACTCGACATGTTGAATTTACATAATTTATCTTAATATTATGAATGAATCTGTCACAGTTCTCCATATGATCACTATTTGGCTGATTGTATACCTATTTCCACATAGCGGCTGGGTAAGTCTCGCATTTCAGTCGGATTTCGCTCCTTAACAGCACAAATCTGATAGATAGATAGATGATAAATAGATAGATAGATAGATACTTTATTGATCTCCAAGAAAAATTCACAAATCTGAGGGGAAGACAATTCTTAGAATACAGGAACATTCTTCTTCTTTGTCAGTAATCAATTCAAAATGACAAACCTTAATGGAAGTCCCCCAGCCAATGATGAGAGTGGTGTTGTCCTTCCAACACAGGCTGCATGGGTACATGTCTGGCCTAAGATGCACATTGTCCCGCAGCACATTTGTAATGCACTGTTTTGAACTGATATCATAGATTTTAACCCTCTGAAAGACAACAAATGTGAGAATTTTTAAACAGAATATTGTTCAAATTGCCTGCTCAGACTGCACACTCACCACATTGTTGGCCCAGGCGATTAAGTTTGCTCTCCACTTAATATTTGTGATAGAACCCTCGCCTTCATGGAGAACAGACATCTTCCACCGATTCAACCAGTTTCTTTCATACAGAAGCAGCTATAAGGACGGGGAAATGTCAAATGTCAACTTAACACAGAACATCTGTAGCTCACAGGGACAGGATCGCGAGGGTGCAGTTGTGCAGCTGGGCCTACAGAGGGCAGTAGATGACTAGAACATTGCACTGGAGCGGGTGGCCAGAGAGGCCTCCCAGCAAAACCATCCTCTGGATTTAACTGAAACTGTGGGGAACATTCTCATTCATGCTCAGAAATCCAACTTCACTTTTCAGATGAACACCTTAATTCCACTTCAGAGCATTTAGGCGCAGACAATGAAGACAAATTGTTCATTAGACTCTATCTAAGTGAGAAAGCCTCACATTAGCACTACATTCAGTGGTGGAAGAAGTAATTTTACTGTTTCACATGCTCGACAAGATCTGAAAAAGGACATGGCATGAAAAAGGCTATAAAGAAAGGGTTGGAAGGGTTTACAACATCCTCCTTTTTCAATAGCCTCACACCCATTTACTGGAGACACTGCATGCGCTGCTCATACAGAAACAAAAGTTTGTACGTACTGTATATGATTTAATCTTTAATGGCTTTTCCCAGAGAACTACAAACTCACCGTGAGGACTTTGTGTAGCTTTTGTTTTTGGTCATAATACAGCATAGCACAGAGGCAGCTAGAGAACTGTGTTAAGGCCTTGCGTTGCACATGCAGTAGAGAACAAAGCTGGGCTCTCACATTCCCCACATTGCTGCTGTCCTTACTATATAAACAACTATAAAAAAAAACAAAAACAAAGTCCCCAAAAATGTGCAGAATATAACCAAGGATGTAGACAGAAGGTTGTATAGGCACTTTAATTCAGTGGTTGGGCTATGTTAATAAACGGTTTGCTCTACAAAGGGATGATATGACAAAAGAACTATACAGACAAAATTGAATTTCCTTTGACAGGATGTGGCTCCCGTTGAGGCTTATTGATTGTCATCACAGCCACATTGTGGAGGCCTTCACAACTTGGAACAAGGAGGAATCAGCTGCAATTGAAAGAAAACGGCAAAGTAACACTAACAATGGGGTTTCATAAAATAGTTGGGGTTTTTTTCCTCCTCTCATTCCTGTTGTATAAATGCCACTATTCTTTATTTATGAGCGACTGTGACGCTACTAGCCATTTTTACTTGTGTGAAGTATTGTTTTCCAGTGAAAGATACTTGGTTTACTTCCAGAAATATCCACAGGATAACAACCTTACACAGGTAACTTTTCGACTTTGATGGCAAAATACCTCCCGTGGACATAATTCAGGAAAGACATTGCTGTATGCGGAAATCCTAACACGGTACTCGATAATGACATCTACTCGCTGTGCTTGTGAAGCATTGCCTTTCAAAAGTTATTGAAAGAACAGCACTTTGTAATAATGGCCAGCTCTCCCGAGAGCACTCCAGCAAAGAGACAGAAAAGTAAGAGCCTTTCACGCCAAAGTCCCGCGCCTTGCCTTGAGCCCAGCAGAGAGGGGAGGTGTGCGCGATTGGGTTTCACCGGGACACAATCAGGATCAATTATTTCGGCAGGAAACGTCTAAAACTGTACACACTCCACTCGGTGCACAGGGAAAAAGCGGGACACACGCTCACCTTTTTGCCCCCTGTGACGAACTGTTTGTAGTTTGATCTGGTGAACTGAGGATGCAACGCCACGACCTTAAAAACAACAAATAAGATGACTACAGACGTCAGACATCGCGGCAGAGAGATTCACGCTTTATACAAACTTACTTTGATGGGACAGTCAAAGTTCTCATGGAAGTTCTCTCTCATGTAGAGACCACACACCTGAACCTGCAGCACAGACATCAAACAGAAACCAAAGGTGAACTACTCAGAAATATCTGCTTTAATTGCTGCCTTTGCAACTACGTATATGTGGCCAGCGGGGGGAATTGTGGAGGGGGGGGGGGTGGGGGGTGGGGGGGGGCAGTTTGAGTGGCTCCTTACTCCTCTGCAAGGTCACTAATTAGTCGACTAGTTGATTCTTTGGACGCTGCAGGGAAAAAACGACAGCAAACCCTAATGTTGTACTAGACTTTGTCACATGTTGTACTAGACTTTGTCACACGCAGCTTAAAAAAAAAAAAAGGAGAATTTTTTTTTTTTTTTTCGTACGTTGGACAGAAATAATAAAAATCTTCTATGAGTTGCACCCGCACTAAAAAACTTAGTTAGAACTTTCAAAGGATTAACAACGGACAGGACCGGTTGAGGGAAAAACCAATGCTGTTGCCGTTGCTATTAACCGCCTGCTCCAACTGTTTTTGCGACAAGATCTTGTTTCTGCCATCCAGGAGGGAGAAAGGAGGGGACGGATGGGCAATATCAGAGAGCATATCTTAACTGTGGAATCCATGAAGGATGGTTGTAATGATGAGGAGAGACAAGATAACAGCCAGGCAGGGAAAGATGTGAGGAGGGAATCGATTGACAGGTGATGGCTGACTGACAGGGAAATATATCGGAACATAAGCTTCAACTATACTTTTGAAATCAAAGTTAGTTAATAAATATATGTGGGATTATGTTTCAATATAACAATAACAAAACTAAAGATTAACGCTCTGGTTGTTGCCTTAATATTCATATTGACCATAATGAGCTTTAGTTTAAAGCTGTACAGTGATAAGTTTAATGTGATTTGACTGCCTGGAGTTGGAGATCTGGCACCACTCTGATGAGCAGAATCTCACCTTCCCATCCTCGGAGCAGACGCCTATATGTTCTCCGCTCTCATCCAGGCTGATCTGGTTGATCTTCACTGAACTCTGTGAGCAGAGAAAAGCAGCTCATTGAAATTGTGACCTGCTAGGTGCAAATATAGCTGAAAAAGCAAACCCAAACATTTGACAGGGCCTTTAGATTACATCACATAGTCACACTTTCTTCTTAAAGTCACCTTTACACAAATAAATCCTTTCACTGATTTCTTTTCAAGACAAATCTATGTCACCAAAGTCTGTCAGCAAGAACTCAGCAGTCTCTTCTATTCAGGGAAAACCTGCCTCATTTCTTTCAAGCAATGATTGATAACAGCCTGTAGGTTTACGTGGGTGGAGCATGAATCAATGCGCTCAACGGGAAAGCGCAAGCGCAGGTACATTTATATAAAAGTGTGGGCCAAATCAGCTTTGACAAGCAAATTAATGTTCAAAACTCACTGGAACAAGGGCAAATGGACTGAAAATGCTGTTTTTGAGTCAAACTGAATAAAACATTGGTAAATAATCAAATCTCCTAATAATCATAGCCAGCGCTGGCTCTACTTAATCTTTACTGGCTATTTTATTTCGCTGTTCTGTGACCTTCAGTTTTTCCTCCAAACTGCACAAAATGAAGAGTCCATGTCCCAAATGCGAACACCAACAAAATGTTTTCTGAAATGCAGCTAACAGGCATATTTATCAGTACAATCTGCAAGGATTTCAGCGTACTCACAATTTCAAACTTCTGAGTTACATTTCCTTGGACGTCCAACAGGAAGACCTTTCCAAAATGAGTGCCCAGTGCAAGAAACTGAAAAGAAACAAATACGATATAATTTAAACAAAGATTCTGGGAAGGAAAATCTTTTGTTGATAAAGGGTATGTGGAGCTGGAGCAGCATGGGCCGAGCAGGGATTGGATAGGCTCGGAGGCAAAACTGTGAAATTGCAGAGGGTGGAAAAGCCCTATTTATTAAAGCATACAGTGTGAAATGACATTTTTCCCCTCTCAAATTAAAATGCTTAAGCATAATAAATACACTGTACATCTGACTTCTTCCCAGGCTCCCAGATGCAACCCAATCACCTTCTTGCCCAGCACACAGTCATTATTTCTCCTGAACAGCAAGCCGGTTTCTGGGTTTTGTGCTTCAATAAAAGTGCGCATGTGAGTGCACGCGTCAGAGTGTGTGTATGTGAGTCCGCTTGGACAAAAAAATTATAGAAACCGGGGGCTTTTGGAATTAGATTAAGTGTGTGTTCTCCCACCCTAGCCCTTGCTCCATGCACTCCTCCTAATCCCACCCCCTCCCCTGCTAGACAGCATGTGGATCCGTGCCGAGCCCACCATGCTTCAGTGCAGTCTATAATGAAATGCTTATATTTACAGGCACAGCTGAGCATGTCAGACAGAGCCACCGCAATCTCCCCAAATAAAATAACCGAAAATAAATAAAGAAAGGGTTCAACCTTGTGATGTGGAGCAAGTTTTAAAGGGATTTATCAGGATGGAATTGTTCAAATGAAATTCTGATTCAGACACTTAAAATATGAGGCAACATATGGCAACGTCGGTGGAGTCAACACGGTGGGGGGCTGGTAGGTACAAGCACAAAAAGATAGGAACTTGGATAGAAAAATATAGAAACAATGTTTTCTCTACAGCGGAGGAAAAAATCCTAAAAACAGAAATAAATAAATGAAAATCAAATATAGGTTTAGAAAAAAATACCAAAACAATCAGGTGAGAAGACGTGACCACTTGTGACTTCTGCTCTGCTCAGGCGTGCATTTGTGCCACTGGTGCCACACCAGTTAAACATCAGACCGAAAGTGCCCCTCTCTCAAAACAATCAACCTCTGACAGAAAAATAGAGCAAAAAAATGTATAAGAGAGGGAATAAATGGAGAAAAGACAAAAGCGCCTCTGATGTGCCTCCCTCAGAGGAAAAACAGCAAAAGGTGAGAAAAGAATGGACTGTGGACGCTGTGACTGTGCACGGGGGATTAAAGAAAAAAACAATTTTGAAGAAGGGACCTCTCAAGTGTGTGCATAAACAGTGTGGAATGTGTTGTTGATGGGTGGATCTGAGGCTGATAACCTCTACCTTGTCATGGACGGTCATGCAGCTGGCTGCATCCTTCTGGAGGATTTCTGTAACCCCATTGGCAAGACGCTCATACTTCAGCTTTGGCTCGTCCTCACTGTCCTCATCCTGGTTTGAAAGATGCAGTTTCTTTAAAAAAAGTTTTAATGCAATAAAACATAACACAAAATAGCCAAAGGTATAACAGATGCTGATCGTTACTGGATAGGAGATCAAGCACGCTATTATAAGTCATATTCCTTAATGATATATGGAATTACTACTATTATTACATATCATCCATCATGAAAAAATTATTCAGTTCTCTAATGAATCGTCTGGGGCTTCAGTTGTGTGAAAAAACACAACTACAGCAACATAAATTATCAATTTTAGCGCTGTCCATCAAATTAGCTTTGAAGCACCACTGCCTTACATCTTCAGAGTGATTCTAATTGTTAACAGCTGCTGACATTTCAGACTGTGATGCACAAACAGCACAACTGGAAAGTCCAAGGAAGTCTGCCTTGATCAGAAGAAACACGTTATTGGAGTGAACGAGGCAGAGGAGTCACTTGTAGCCTTCCTGAAGCAGATTCAACATTCAAACGCTTGTTTGTCAAAGAACGAAGTGTGCGACACAATTGCACCTCTGCCGCAATCAAGCTGAAAACGCCAACTATCAGCGGCTGCTGAGAGAAAACTGGTCAGGATTGTCAGAACAAAAACAAAACAAAACAAACAAACAAAAAAAACACCAAACGTCCACAAAGAACAATAACCTGCTCAGGTTTGGCATCAGCGTCCACAGTGGAGCCTGATTTGTACCATCATGAAGTGGGAGGCTGCTGTCCATGAATAGAACTGATCCAGATGCTGCACTTTAAACATGGAGGTGAGCGTGTTAATGCATCAGTACCACCACAAAGAGTATCCATAATGAAACTTACAGATGTTGTCAGGAGAACTGTAGTTAACCATATATTATACTTTTGTATGTATATTCCTGACACTGTGGAGATGTTGTTCTTGAGGAAATCCTGACAAATTGTCAACAGACTAATTGTGCTCAAACTAGCTTCCTTAAACATTTTTAAAGGAATTTAAATCATGCCTGCTAACTCATGTAGTTAAATCTGCACATGTATTAAACCTGCAGAGGGCTAACTAAATTCTTTTATTCATATCGCTGGTCAAAATCTGAATTTGTTAATGTATCGAAAAGAAAAGTCTTTCATTCCAGTATTCCTACAGCAATATCTAGAATAGGAGCCTATACTGAAGAAATTTCCATATTTCTTTGCATGATACGATTTGTCTCCATGGACAGAAGTGCATTTTCTCATTTAATAAAACAAACTAAAGTATTCACCTGAAGCCTGTGTCAACATCTGAGGCCAGTCATAGCAGGAATATTAATCATAATCCAGTTTATAACCAATGTTGCACAGTGTGTAGCTGCCCAGAGGGTGCATCAACTCAAAACATTGTCTGCCATTATGTGCTTCTGGGCTTGGAAGTGGGGGACAATAGCGTGGAAAAATGTTATTTTCAAAAACAATCCTTTTCCACTCAACAATGCCATATCTAAGCCATTTCCTGTGTATTCTGCTTTGTGAGATTTCCGATGTGAGAGCATTTGTCACGGGTTTCATAGGTGTATCAAACAGAAGAGGCAAACTTCATCCTCAGAAAACAAGTGCCAATTTTCAAAGTTTTGCCCTTTCCCAGCCCCTCGTTTAAGAAACTACTGAGTTTGATTTTGTGCTGTAAACACTGGTGCTGTGTTTTTGTCTTGATAGCTGAAATACAACAGGGTGAAGCAATCCCTACAGAAAGTCTACCATCAAGCAGGTAGTCTAGTTAATATGCACTGATGGCGAATTAGTCATAAAAAACCTGAAAGAAAGAAAGGGAAAAAAACCCTCAAAATCAGCTCTCAAAATTTAAAATATCCAGATTACCACAATACAGTTCCAGCATCCCTTGTTTATTGAGGCTCCACTTAAGCATGACAGCTAGTTAAACAGTATATTGCACTGGAGCATTCTTTAACAATTACATATATGCAGTCACATGAAGGAAGCACAATCTCACCGTCATTTGTGCTCGTTTCCCTGTTCAGGGATGAATGTACTATCACAACCAGAAAACAAGCTGTAGGATGCTGAAATTTTCCTCTCTTCCTCTAGTGCACACCTTGCTGTTTCCTTCTGAGAAGTGCAAACATGCCATGCAATCTTTCCCACATATTTCATTTTTTATCTTGGCTTTCTAAGTCCTTCTTTCCTGCCAGGCTGATGTAAATCTATATTTTATTCAACCTACTTGTGGTTCTCAGAAGCACAAGTGTACTGTAACATGTCCAACCTCTGCCGTAATATTGATTGAGCTGGAGAGCAATGTCAAATTCATGAGTGGTTGACATCTCTCAAAATCTGACAAAGATCCTTGCGGGATCAGGCTGGGTTGATCAAGGCTGCACTGTATTGTAGTCCACAGGTACCAAGCTTGATTTGACTTCAAAATCACTCATACTTGACAGAAGTATGCACACCCGTCATCCACATGCTGTTAATACATTTTTCAAACCGTCATACTGGTGTAACTTTGTGACATGCTTTGGTGCAAGTTTTCCTTCATATATTTCTACATAAACTTTCCTTCAGTCTTTATATTTGTTGCCAGAAACAAGGGTCATCGCAAAATGATGTTTACTCATTTCTTACCTCAGATTCATCTGTGAATTCATCACTTTGTTTTCTTCCCTGAATAAAAAGACGTGAATCTGTTAATAAATATAGCAGTAACTTCACCGACAAATGCAACATATGTCAAAATAGCAAATTGAAATAGAATTAAAACAACATAAGCTGTGAAGTATCACAACCCCTTTATATTGGTTGTTGCTGCAATTATACAATCGACTTTTATTAATCAAGAGTATATTATTATCACACGTCATCAGATACTCCTTAATAGGAACTCAAATTCAATTAAACGAATTTTGATATTTATTTTTAAGCATGTAAGTATACATCAGCATTCGACTGCTAGCGTTAGCAGGAACTGCTTACCTGCTCCTCTACTTCCGCCATTGTTTTAATAGTGTACGAATAAAATATTAGTAGCTCAAAGCGTCTTAAGCAAAAAACTCAATAAAGGTTCACTGAATAGTGATAGTTCTATTCCATCTTTAAACCATACATTACATATCAAAACAGTGTCTGTCAAAGCCTGCAGCTTCTTATGAGCTAAATCACATGACAACACCGAAAGGCATGATGGGAATTGTAGTCCCCGTGTTCACAAAAAATGTGCGTCACCAACCATGGAAGTAAATTGTCTTTATTTAGCAAGAGAACAGGTCAGACCCTTCTTTTTTCTTAATAGTAACCTTTAACCTTTAATCAAAATTTTCTGTCATTTTATCAGTTTGTTTACTTGGTTTTAATAGTTTCTCAAAATACTTTAAGCTTCCTTTATTATCGTCAGCAGTAGATGTTGAAATGGTCTTTAGTTAGAGGGGCTTTTTTTTTAAGGAAGAAATACGAATCTTCAAATCTAGATACACCATTTTATCAAGTACCAAATATAATCGCCAAACCTTTCTAATTGCATCAAATATTTAGTAGTTCTTGTAAAAAAAAAAAAAAAAAAAATTCATTTTCAATTACTTGCTAGTTTGCTGCAAACATGAAGCCTCTTTTCATCTACAAATGCATTCTTATTTTCTCCTTTTGGCTGTCAGGATATTCTGATTATCAAATTATGTGTGTAGATTTGACGTCCAAAATAATAAGTTTTACATGCATGTAAGTATGTTTACTGCTACTAATGGCTTTTAGTATCTGAGTAAATGTATGTTATTTGGATAATGTCTGTATACTTTACAACATTGTTAATTTATTTTTTAAATTCACAGAGAGTACAAAGGGGTTACTTTTAATTCTTTATACACGTTAAAAGAAACATTACTACAATGACTAATATAATAATTTCATTGAAAGCCCATTATAGTTATTTTTTTGGTGACTGGTTAACTTTGCTTTCATATTATTGTCTTACCTGTAGAGAATCATAGTGTTATTTCTAAGAGAAATATCTATACTTGATTACAGTAATTACAATAAATAAATATATTTAATACTGTACATTTTATTCCTAGATAGTATGAGTATGTTTTAGAACTATTTCCAGAATACCTAATTTGTGGCCTTTGTTTTCTGGCTTTACAGACATACATGGACTGTTTGATTGAATCCCCTAGATATCACCCTAGTCTTCGGGTCCTGGTTCACCCTGCTGACAGCTGCTTGCCAAAGTCCAGATAAATGCCAAAGGTATGATTTGCCTCTTCTCTGTTGAGATTGTCTCACACGCCCATCTCACCTCATTCATCCTCTGGAGAATCCTAATGCACTGATACCAAGGGGGAATATTTTTTTTTACAATCTACTTAGCAATGATTTATTGATTGCGGCTTCAAACCTCACAGAGAATTACCGATCCTTTTTGGGAAATCAGATTTTCACACATTTCATGCCTGTGTATGTGGCACAGGTCTCCAGAGAGAGTGCTGGGGGAAACTGACTTTGAGGAGCAGCACTGTGTGAATCTCTACGTTGTCACTCCTCCGCTGCCACTGGTATGAGCGGTGGACGGTCCTATGATTCTCTGCTGCTCTCTCTATAGTGTTGAATTATTTATTGCTTGATAAATGCAGTGTCTGTGCTTGATTTTGATTTTGTTTTCATTCCCATTTAAACCATTCTCCATGCAGAGGCCCTTCTAAACATTGGAAAAAATAAAAAACAACCCTTGCCCTCATAGGAGGAGTCAGATTAGTGTGCTGAAAGCTTTGATGCTCCAGAATGTCAGCTCCACGGATCGATCGGGAAAAAAAAAAAAAGCACGCACGCACCTAACCAATCAGAGGCGCCTGTGTGTTGTGGACCTGCTAGGCACTGTGGTTTACAAGCTTCAAAGAGCTCCTTTTAATACACTGCTTTGATAGTCCTCAGCCTTCACTGACCCGCCGACTGGTCACTGGGGAGCGTTTTAGCTTTAGTGGAGCAGAGATGGATAACTGCTGATCATATTAATGAGCGTTGTAAAAAAAATATCACCGGCAGTATTGACTACTGACACAGCGGGGTATATAGCCATTCAAATAATGTATACAGAGTAAGCAGGCTGAGGTGTAATTGAATGAAGAAAATGATACAAATGTGACTTTGTGTCATTTAACTCATTTGTAATTCAGTTATTATTATTAGCCCTACTCAGCATCGACACACGTTACAGCACATTAAGGAAATGGAAGTAATCAGGATTCATTTAGCAGGGACAGTCTGGTTGATAACCTTAAGAGGGAGGCATATCATCATTCATCATACAACATTGGTGCTGAGGTTTCCGGCACAGTGGAGTGACAGAGCACAACGATAACTCACAATTGCTTTCAAATCACTTATTATTGGCCTCTTTTTTTATTTTATTGTTATAGGATCAGATAACAATACTGTGCTGCTGTGTAAAGATATAGATTATTAATGATGTCCTGAGCAGACTGTGGTGAAAGTTGTGTTTCAGTGAGGTGTGGCGCATGGTGTGGCCGCCCCTGCCACGAAAAGAAATGAAATAAAACTATCCAACCAAAAAAACACAACCTACCAACAAAAATCTGCTGCGCATCAGCAAAAACCAGCAAAAACGACCGACCTGGTATGAAGTCAGTGGTGGGATCAGCACCACGGAGAGCGTTCCGCTACTCCATTATGACCACCTTACTGTAGATTTACTGGACAAAAACAATTTCTACAATATTTAAAACATTTTTTTTTTAAATTTAAGTTCACATTGATAATGTTTTCGTACTTAATTTAATTATCTTTCAACTAATTCGGCCTGTAACTTTTTTTTTTTTACTGGAGAAATACATTTTTATGAGAACTAAGCCTGTTATTTTAAACACATTTCTGAAATGCCTCCATTTATCTCTGGTTCTTTCTCTCTTCTCATGCTCTTTCTCTTCATAGAACAGATGCATCCCTATTCAATTTCCAATTCTATTTTTTAGCTGTTTTTTTCCATTCCACATCACCAACACGTCTTGTCTACTAATACCTTTCTTCAACGGCATTTATTCTCAAGAGTTTCATTAAAAACAGTCAAATTTATAACTTTACATGTATCCTAACGGCTAATTTACTATGAGCACATTATGAACATTCATTCCTCTTCCTACTGTTTCTAAGAAGATAATAATAAAAGTATGAAATATTGTGACAGTAAGGGTTGCATATTGATTCTTTTTTTCTCCTTTCAAAACCCAGAGGAGACTTGAGTGTTGCAGTGGAGTGTACTGGTGTCTCAACGCCCCCCACCTAATGTCCACCCCACACTGGGAATGCATCAGTGAGACCACTGGCTATTAGCATGGATATCTGATGACACTCAGGACTCTCTGTTAACCACCGATTATTCGGCTGGCGGGGGTGAACTGGAGGCAGAGGAGGAGATCAAGTGCTTTTTCTTGTTCCTGAAACCTGTTTCTGGGCTCTGGGCAGACAGAGTGAACAGAGAAGAAATAAGACAAACCCCCTCCTTCATGTCTGCTAACATACACATGCTAGAAGTCAAACGATTACATTAATCAGAGGTCTCAGGATTACTTTAAATAAAAGATGCTAATTGTTCAGAATCGCTAATGTAATTTCTCATGCTATTTTCTTAAACCATCCCCTTTTTATTAGGGATTTTTACAACAAGATTACAGTTATCCTATTATACGTGATTGCATTACTATCCCCGCTTAAATTAATTAGCGCATCCAATTTGCTGGCGTGATTGCAAATGGCAGTTTTGAGATGAAGTAATTAAGAGCTTCGAATGTTGGTGAGGGATTTGTTGCCCTCTTATCCTGGAGCCTCAGAGGGCAGGGGAAGATTAGAGCTCTGATCTCATTCCCAGCACTTGTTTGGAGTCTGTCAGGAAGAGAAATGCCAGCATTAGAGAGGTACGGCCACACTCCTGATATGATGAAATAAGGAGAAAAGGGGAAAGGGAAAAAGATGGAAGGATGGACAGAAGGGATCTTGCCCTTCTCTGAAGTGTCAGTAGCTTGTTTATTCTATTTTTCATTGTAGCTGCTGGGGCAAAGATTCCCATTTTTCCTTTATATCCTCCCCCCTCACCTCGTAACAAAAACCGCTGCTCTCATTTTTTATAGGCCTTGCAAACTCTCATGCCCCAGTGAAAATTACATTGTGAAACGGGAGAAATTTCGGTGCTGCCTCCACTCTCTCCCCTGTCCCTCTGAGCCTTCAAACAGTCAGCAGACTGTGAAGAATAAATAATAAAAAACTATTGATTATTTTGATGACTGCTAGATTCAATTAGGTATTAATTTTGCCCTCCAGTGGACCTATCAAGCAGCTCAAAGGAGAGGAGGTGGAACGTGGGGGGTGGGCCCAAATGCACACAGAGTGTGGCCAGGCTCAGACAGAGGGGAAAATGTGTTTACCTCGGCACGCAGGGAGGTGCATTGATGTGCAGTGTCCCACATTTAAGCACTTCACAAATGAAGCCTTGATGAGCGGTGACATTGTTGCCGGAGATATAAGTATTGACCAGCTGGCTCATATTTTTAACGACAGCTTAAACTATTTGTATTGATTAACATTTTCATAGATTATCATGTGTCATATCAAAGAGAGGCGATTGCTGTGATGAGCGCATTATAAAGGCCCCTCTGGGCAGGAACTCATCGACCAAACTTAAAATGGGGATGGGGTGCCCGTGGGTGTAGCGGTTGCATGAGCTGCACACCCTACTTCCTGTTTTAGTGTCCACGGGTGCAAATCACCTGTCTTTAGTTCAGTTATATTTAAGTTGAACTTGATTCATAAATAAGGAAGAGGGCTGTGGTCCTGCTGCCTGAGGTGGGGTGAACACTGTCTGAGGAGCTCTCCGGTCAGGGGACACAAGAGGGAAGAGACAGTGTGTGTGTGTGTGTGTGTGTGTGTGTGTGTGTGTGTGTGTGTGTGTGTGGGTGTGTGGGTGGGTGTGTGGGTGGGGAGAAAGAAGGGGGAAGGAGGTGGCGTCTCCACCAGTGCCTGTCTGAGGAAGCAACCTCAGGCTTGAACCTGCGGTGACCACTCAAATGCACAAAGGTTGATCTGGCTGCTTCTGCTTCAGTAGAAAACATGGATTAGCTGGTCTCTGGGTAATGGTGGCACGTTGTAGCTGCTTTATGCCTGACATCACCATTTGGACAAAGTGAATACTCATTGTTTAAACTTTATTATTCTGGAGTTTTAGGTAAGATGCTGTTAAAAATGTTAACTGTGCCACTTTAGCCTGTAATGGCATCCATTAAAAGCTCCTAATAAAGCTGTTAAAAGTGCAATTTTCTTTAATTTACATGTGTTTTTCTTTATTGACTAATGTTTTTTTTCTTACAGACTGCCATTCTTGTTTATAAGTGAGACAAAAAATCAAAATAATTGGGAGAATGTTTTTTTTTTGGTCATACCAGGGGCTTCATCTCTTGTTTAAATCACCTCTTAATTTCACATCTCCTCACTTGCAGCTTCTTGATGTCAGCTCTCTTCTGATTTTGTGTTCTCAGCTATGTGAAAATTGATATAATCACTGGTGTTTTTGCCTGTCTTTAGATGCAGAAATATATATATTTATTTCTTTTATTTATGCGTGTGCAGCCATTGGACCTCCTTTTGTAGGCTGCTGTCAGCTTTGTGTTTGCTGAAGATGAGGCTTATGCCAGGTAGTAATGAGCCCTTGGAGATGGATGTATGGCCGTTTTTAGGACTGGAGGGTGTAATGGTAAAGCCACGCCATCCGTAACAGTTCTACACCAGGCAGCAGCCGGCAGTATCAGCGGGGTAGCACCAGCCTCAGATAAAAGAGAGAGCTGGAGAGGGAGGGAGCAGGAGAGAGAGGGAGAGTGATGAGTGAGCAATAGAAAGCTGTGTGGAGAGAGTGAGTGGAGACAGAGAGAAGTAGCCGGTGAGGGTGCGACGTTGCTGAAAGCACATCTAACCAGGGCTGTTTTTTTTTAATTCTCTCCTCCCTTTTTTCCACCTGGGCTCTCCACTCCCTGCAGGATCCAATGATTACAGGGCAGCTAAGCAAGCCGCTGCTCTCCCTGCGCAGCGACATGAGTATGGCGGAACTCCGGGCGGACGACAAAGCGGCCACCCCAGACAGCGATCTGAACGATGAGCCCCTACTGCTGCCCTCTGAGACAGCCGACAGAGAGGGCACCCCGAACAAGCTGTACAGTACGTTGTCTTGTGTTTGTACTTTAGAAAGAGGGTGCAGGTCTGTTTGATGTAACAGTGAGGTGAAATCAGAGAGGTCCCAGTGCTGGGACAGGTGTCAGCAGCAAAATAAGTTTTAGACACTCCTAACATGTTTGTCTGGGTTTGTATTTCATTTAGGCATCAGCCAGATCTCATATTTTCTCCTAAAACTAGTAATTGTGCCACCAAGGTAGTTGAAATTGTAGTTTTTTTTTAAAAAAAAAAAGTACTTTTACATTATCAGCACTTTTATGTCTTAAAACAAAGTGCACTGGATCAGTGTATTAGATTTTTTTATTTTTTTAGTTTAAATTGTTAAAAGTTTTTAATGACCTTCTAATAATTTGAGCCTTAACCTTCGAAGTGTGATGGTGAGGATATTGTATTAGTTTAATTTTATTTTAATTAATTAAATCAAATAATCTAAAATAAAATCATCTTTTAAAGTTATTAAAATCAATAGTAAATTATGTAAATAACACTGACTTTAATTAAAACAATTATGATATTTTAAACACAGAAATGGTAATTTCTTTTATTTTTCTTTAGATTTGAATTATCAGAATAGGTCAATGGATTTTTGCAGTTATCTTACTTGTTGTGTGTTCACACACTTAATCACACTAATGTTTTATTTTAAGCTGTGTGTGAGTGGGCCTTCCAACTTAATAAAAAATTACATTTTTAGCATTTTTCCCCAAATGACTGAAACATACATAGGTCATTTAACACTAAAGTAGTCTGACACATTTTTATTTGAGGGAATTGATAATTAAGATTACAAATAATTTAATCTAAATATTGTATTGAGTTGGCACCAGCTCTTCTGTAAAAATATGAATTATTTCAAAATATTTAAATTCAAGTATTTAGTTATTTATTGTTCATTTTCATCATTTCAGTATAGACAGGTTGATTCTGAATTTACAATTAATGCATACGTACAGTATATTGTTTTAGAATTGCAGAATTCGCCATAAAATGGAGTAAAACTAATTTATTTATTTTATTTTTATCTGTATTTCTCCCAGTTAAATATGTTGTTCTTTGTGTGTGTGTGTGAGTGAGAGTGTGTGTGTGTGTGTGTGTGTGTGTGTGTGTGTGTGTGTGTGTGTGTGTGTGTTCTTGTACCAAAAACCGCATTCTACTAGCAAAGTGAGGACATTTCTGGGACATGAGGACATTTTGGCTGGTCCTCACAACTTTAAAGGCCTGTTTGATGGTTAAGACTTGGTTTTAATGTTGAGGTTTCGAATTGGGTGTACGTTAGGGTTGGGGTCAGGGGGTGAGTTGGGATTGTTGGGGTTAGGGTAAGGGACTGGGTAAAACATGCCTATGAAAGTCCCCTTAAGATAGATGGCCAAGGATGTTTGTGTTTTAAATCTGCTTTTTTTGTGTGGGTGTGTTTAAGTTTGTTTTTTTTCTTCTGAATTTATTTTGCTTCAGCAAACAGCGCACATGTTTCTGGGATGTTAGTAGCTAGTAAATTCAATCTATGAGGACATCTGGATCTCTGTCCCTGTGTGTGTGTGTTTCCATGGAGAGTAAAGTCCATCCCTCCATCCATCCATTTTCTACCGCTTAGCCAAGGTCGGGTCGTGGGGGCGGCAGCCTAAGCAGGGAGACTTCCCTCTCAGCTACTTCGTCCAGCTCTTCCAGGGGGATCCCAGGCCAGCCGAGAGACATAGTCTCTCCAGCGTGTCCTGGGGCTTCTTGGGGCCTCCTACCGAGAGTAAAGTTTAATTCTCCTAAACTGGACCAGCAACATTTGTGAAACTAAACAAAATCGAGCAAAAAGATCAATAAATATTACTCTCAGAAGTAGTGAGAAGAGTGACAGTGGGAAAGTCTTTGGAAATCTTCTGTTTAGAACTGATGCAGTTGAAGAAGCGTTAAGCATTTCTGTTGTTAGTTACTTCATTAAAGAAAAAGGCCATCATGTTTTGTAAGTTAAAGTGTGTGTGTTTAGTTCTTGCTTCCTGCGTGTAGCTAGGTGGATTCGCTCCATTGCCGCTTGTGAGTTTTTTGGGTGTGGGGATGCTCTCTGGACCCCAGGCTGGTGAAGCCCTGGGTCATGCCAGCAGCAGGTTTGGTTTGAGGACTGCTTCCTATCTCATTTGAGAGAGCAAGACACACACAGATAGAGAGGGAGAGAGAGAGAGAGAGGGAGAGAGAGAGAGAGAGAGAGAACAGGGTACTGATGTGACACAGCTATGTCTTCTGTCGGTGTCAAAAAGAAAGAGAGAGAGAGAGAGAGAGAGAGAGAGAAAAGGAGCAGGGGGTGAATGTGACTTGTCATCCCTTTATTTGTGGTCAGAATTTGGTAGATTCCTTCCCATCAGCTTAGACGTCAAAGATAAAGCCGTTAAAATGTTATTTTGACTTGAAAGTCATTTTCTCTGTCTATTTGAGCAGCAGCGAAGCCAATTCTAGTGGGGTTTTTTTGGATAAAAGGTTTGGAAATTCCCATTTTCATTACTATGTACTAGTATATTCATCTTGGAGAGTTACACTGTATTTACTATTTTCCTGAACCCAGGGTGTAATTAACCGTTGACTTGGTTCAAACTTTTCACCTTTTTACCTTCAAAAAGTATAAATATATTAAGTAATTATATATGTGTTTATAATATTGCCATCGCGCACTCAGACACAGTAATATTAGTGCAGCGTAAATCATGTTGAGCTTTTCCACTTCAGCTCAAGTGTTACTGGAAGACTCTTGTCAACTCAACAAAAATAATCCTTAACTTTAATACATTTAGAATGATTTAAGTACAGATCATAGCACGTGCGCAATATTTATAGCCTAAATGACTCAGAGCGAGCAGTTTTTCCAGTAATTTTTAGACCTGAAAATAGGTAAAAATAACACATTCAGTAAATAATACAATAATGGAACCTAGGTTGGAACAGAATACAACTTGTGAAGTTTTATTAATATTGTTTTGTTCCTGTAATCTCTCATTCTCAGTTTAATATTGGTGTTTTTCCCCGATGACACGATCGTCAGACTACATCCCGAGCTACATACCGTACCGGATGATTTGCGCCCATTTAGCATGTCCGTGCTATCCTATTTACAGAGCGTGTCGGCAACTTTTCTCCCCTACAGAGTTGATGTTTGACTTCTGCGGTGGTTGGGAGACAATGACAGTGTTGGTCATGTTTGTCTCCAGCAAATTGTCCACCTTCCACACCCACCACATGCCCACTGCAGTGGTGAAAGGGTCGTTCTCCCCCTAAAAGCTCGCCTGTGCAAACGTTCTTCCACTTCAGCTAACAGGGGCTACGAGGCACCACAAACATCCCGCCGCCTTGTATTTATTCCAAGTAGAAGTGGACATTAGGTGGGAAAGCGGTGGTTAGTAGGGCAAGCAATTTTTTCAAAGGACGAGATGGTGTTGATGCGTACAGTTTCTGTCTTCTCTTCACAAGCAAATCTCCCCCTTTCAGACATCAACAGACAAGATAATAAGACACTCAGAGCACAATTCCGTATTATATTCAGCAACCAAAGGCTCATCTCTTGTCAGTTTGCATTTACTCTCTCAAGGATGTGATGCTTCTATCATCATGCTGTCAAAAAGAGCCAGTCTGGAACGACAGGAGTACTCATTTCATACACTTACTGTCTACATCAAATGGTCTGCACTTACATTCTGCCAAAACGGGGGAACATTTTTACAAAGGTCACCTCGAGACCCCCCTCCAAACAATGAATCTTTCATTGATTTTTGGTATTGGAGGTCATTCAGAACAAAAAGTCAAATGCCAAAATGCCACATTTGCTTTGATGCGTCAGGTTTGTTTCTTTTAAATCTTAAATTAGGCTGAGGGTGGTGGAGGGTGGTGCATTTTAGTGCTTCTTTATAAATGTCTCTCCATACAAATGTATAATGTCTAGTTAATATTACCCCGATAATAATAATAAGCTTTATTTTTTTATTATATTGTTCAATATTGGATAAATTTGATTTTTTTTTCTTCCCATACTTGTGCAGACAGAGTCATGCACATGTTCACACCGCTGCAGGGCTGAGCTCTTATTATTTTTGTGTAATCAGCTTAGTGAGCAGGATGCATGGTGGGATAGGCTGCTTACTGATGCAAAGAGCCCCCTAATGTTGTGCGGTGAGGTTAAGTAATAAAGCGGTGCAAACTCAGCGCTGAATGGGCCATCTTAAGTAAATAAGAGTGGATAAAGACAAACGAGGGAGAGCGAGCGTTTCCCCAGGAGGTGGATCTCATTATGGGGATTTCAACTGTCTCTACAAACTTGAAAACAAGCTTAATGCATGCCTGTAAAGCAGGTGTAATACACTCGCTAATGTGCCCGCAGCGCCTGTGGCTACAGCGGCGCAGCCACTGTGTGGCACAGAGGACAGAGACGACGAGTACGAGGCGGCCTTCTGGTTTTCCATCAGCAAAGTCATCAGGTCTCACAGATTCTTGTTTATGTAGAAAATGACTTCTGGCATGCTGTGGGACTTAGAAAAGCAGAGAATATAATTTAGTTGTTGTTGTTTGTATATTAAGAAGTGCTGTGACTAGAAGGTGTTTCTAAGGAAAGCGCATTACAGCTTCCATAATTGTTAGCCGTGGAAAAGAAGATTGCATTTCAGTATTCGTTATTTTGGTTATTCACTTTCTTTAAGTTAGGGACTCATATTCAAAATACTCGCATGTTGTGCAGCGCACGCTCTATAACCAATATCAATAAGCCTTTCATGTAGAGCTAACAAAGAGGCATTGCATCTCCTCGCACAGGCACCGTCGGTGTTGTTGAGATGTAATTGAAGCTACAAGGGTCACATTTTCCAAATAGAAATTACAGTCTTGTCTTTGACTTGTGTGGCGTGAACCAGAGATGCATCCGACAGCCCTCGTGTCCTTCACAAGCCTTTATTATTTATAACACTCGCTCTTTGAGCAATGACCAGTACTAATGCATAACCTTCTGTCCTTCTGGCTGATTCGCTTCCTTTGAAACCAAAGATTGAGGCAGGAGGAGTGGGTGTATAGTGGATGAAGCAGGGGTGTGGGCGAGTAAAGGGTGGATGGGGGGACAGTATAGGGCAGTAGAGATCCAGGCTATCGAGAAGTTATTATGTTTTTTCCTTTATATCTGAGGATGTGGAATAACACTGTGATGATTCTTTTCTCCAAAACAGAGTTATATGCTTCAAAGCAATACTATTTCCTGATGTCCCTCCTTTCACTTTTTGTCTGCTCCGCTGGAATAATGTTCCCAGGGAGGGGTAAGGGTCCTTCAGCTACATGAGTATTTACTTGTTTTCACCTTAACCCACTCAGTTCTGTAAATACCACAGAAATCGGGGGAACGCAGCAGAACCAAAACACAACACTGCTCAGATAAACTATTTCTGGATAAACTCTTTACTGGTTCAGCCCCAGTAAAGATATACAGTTTTCTTGTGCAGCTTGTCCCACCTGATGTTATCCCAGTGATTGAGTCTGTACTGCAGTGGCTGGTGTGATCCATTGTTGTTATACCTCCATGACAGAAGGAGCGGGTGGAGTGGAGGGGGACTTTGAGGGGCAAGCAAGGGGTGGAAAGTGGGACATAGGCAGCATTAGTGCCGGATAGCCTGAGGGGCGCAGGCTGATGTGTCACTCATGACATGTGGGTGTCTCGCCCTCGACACACACACACACACACACACACACACACACACACACACACACACATTCTAAATGTCCTGTACTTGACCAAAGTAGGATATACAAAATTCTCCAAGGATCGCATGAATTTAAGATAAAAAGAAACTTTTTATTGGTGTTAATGATGTATCTTATTAAATATTTGTGACTAAAATATTTTTTAGCGCTATTATATTTGGTTTGGTCAGTCATTAAAGAAAATGTTAGGATTGAATATTTAATTAGAATAAAAAATCCAAAAGAAATTGCAGAAGATATTCCTCACCCTAAGATCAGATTCATTTTTTTAACTTATTGCTCATTGATGAATAAATTAATGAGAACATAAAATTGCACTAAATGTGTGTTACTATGTGGAACTCCAGCACAGGATGTTCACGTTCATAAAGTTCACCTAAAATAATCAATATTGAATCAAAGTCCTTTGCAACCGTGGTGCATATGAGCTTTATTTCCAATTAAAAAGAAGGCTCCTTTTCTGCACATTGTTGCAGGAAAGCAGGCCAGGGAATCCTATTTACAGCAAATATCATTTAAGTAATTCAGGAGGAGGAGCAACAGTGAAGAAGGCATCTTCTAAAAGGCTTATAGCGCTCTACAGCTACTCTTCATCTCATCATCCCTTCTGCTCTGATGGCCATAAAAGGATGAAGAATAATTTGGATTGTCTCTTGCCTCTTCAGGCCCTTAGCTAATCATTTTGACATTGCTTTGGGAATGGGGAGATCGCATCACAGCAGATGCGTTGGTGTGCAAAGTGTCCCAAGTCCCCTCTCAGGGTACCTCACAAAAAAGACCCCCTATTCTTTTTCCATCCTGCCCTCCACATCGCACCGTCTCTCCTTCTTGACCTTTGCAATGGGCATTGCCTCTTCTCAACAATTTACTTCCTCCTGGTCCCCCTCATGCTTGTGCTGCTCCCAGTTCCTCTCCAGCATCATGGAAGAGACAGGTAAGAGCCTGAGCGGAGTACTCTAATCTCAGAGAGCCTTTTCGTGAAAAACCACAGCCACGAGCCCCTGGAGTACACTGCACTCTTTGCTTTAGGCGTCGTTTGCATGCAGATCCTCCACTCATTCAGAAGCTGCTTTACTTCTACAAACTGAAGTATCATCTCCTGTTTACGGCAAAAATGTCAGGCGATATCTATCTGTGCTGATATCTATTTCGTCACTGCTTTGATTTGCTCCCTTTCTTCCCTACTTCCTCTGTCCTGAGCATTTTCTTTTTTTTCTTTTTTTTTGTCTACTTATGGCTCAACACTTGCCTCAGGAAAATCCTGAGGTGTGAAACCTTTTACTGCTCCACACACACTACACAAACCACCATCTAGTGTAATTCTTTAACTCCATAATTCCACCTTGTGCCAGAATAATGAATGAGATAGACTGGTATCCTCCGCTGTGAGGGCTATGCCCTTGTGTGATGGGGAATCAGGCTTTAATGGTGTGGGCCGGGGAGATTGCTGTGGCCTCTTCTCCCTTTTGCCCTGTGCTGGGCTCTTAATTAAGGAAATGACAGTCCTCTTAGCAGCAGCAGTAGTCATAATGTAAGTAATAGTGTTGCAAGCAGCTACTCAAAAGTCAGTCTCTGGTGATTTTCCATCCTCAGAAACACTATCGAACTGCAGCAGCTTGTGCACCCTGGCTTCTAAACGGAGTATTACTTCCCTCACCCAGAGGGAGCCATCTGACTAAGAGCACCTGGAGTTATTGGCAGTAGATGATTCCTCGTTATTGTTAAGGGCTTTGGTGGGAGTAATGACATACTGGCTAAGTCACTGATGATTTTACCTCTCTTTAAAGTCATCTTGAGCCTTCTGCAAGGATTTGCTGTAAATTAATTATGATTAAACTTATTGCCTCTTTTTGAAAAAACAAAACAAAACAAAGAAACATTACATTTGGACTTTGTTACCAGGCTGCTGTAGCTTTAAAAAGGATGAATCTCACTCTTTGTCTCCTTTTCTGTAATCTGTCTTTGCAATGCCACATCAACGTTAGCGGCATTAACAAAATCAATATTAAAAATGGCCCTGGAACAACTGGATGAGTATTGATGGAGTTAAACCTTGTGCGCGATGTGGCTTCGTTTTTTTTCTTTTTCTTTTTTCTTTTTGCCATAAATGCTCACAGATCACTGTCTGCCAAACTATCTGTATCAACAGCCTGAAGCCAATTTGGTGGTGAAATTTAAATTACCCCAAATTTCTTTCCTATTATGACAGTAATAAGTTGTAATAAGCAGTCTTTGGAAATGTGCTCGCATGTGAAATTCTTTTCGTGTATTGGATTTTAGCAGCGAAATGATTGACAACATCTTAATAGCGAATACATGCACTCACCCAGGCATTTTCAAAAGGGCCATTATAAAAAGGGGGGTTGGCTGTTCATCCTGAATAGGCTGAATCGTTACCAGGCGTCTGTTGTACATCTGACAACTTACATAATGCATTTCCATTAAAATAGCTTAAGTGTTAAAGCTTCTTTTATGGGCAGAAATTGATTCATAAATGCACTGAGGCGAAAGCTAACACAAACACAAAGCTTTCTATTTCATTCAAACTGTCAATGTCGAAGCAGTTGCATTAGACAAGGTGGCATGCTGATTGCTTTATGAAATCCAGGCTAATTGTTTTGTGCCACAGTCCTTGGGGCACCCTGCATTGAGACACGCCAAATAAAGTCAAATAAACAGCAATATCCCACCAATTCCCCCCTCCACGTCAGACCGATACTCACACACGCGGCACAGAGAGAGACCTTCTGCCTTCTGTGGCTTTGAAAGTCACTCTCCAGTGGCCACTTTGGTGATCAATGAAAGAGAATTTATACAGCGTTGGATATTGGCAATACTTTCATGACATGTCGCACCAAATTGCACTTGGTGCCCTGTAATAAATCTAATCATTCCACTTGAATGCAAGAATATTTTATGTGAAGTATCATTATGCAATCATCAGTAAGAGCAGGAGTACAGCTCTACTAAGATTATTATTATTTGTGTGTGTTTAAGGGGTAAAGAGTGGTTATTCAACATGTAGGGGTTTAATAAAGTAAGTGAAAGACGGAGAATCCAGGTCTAATATGAGTTCAAAAATATACTGAACTTCTGTCACCTTTTTTGTTCATTCATTTTTCATTTTTTAAAGGTTAAAAAAAAAGAGGGTGTTTTTGTCATATAGCATTAATTTGTGCTTGAAATTTAATTTAATGGTTATTCACGCTGGAAAAATACATTTTTTAAGAAAAGCAGAACATGTGCAAATATTCTAGTAATAAAAAAGAATTGGAGATTGGCTCCCTGGGTATTTCTCCTGTCAGCTGTTTAATTTAGTTAGAGAAATTACATAAACTCCTTTGGGGAAAGACGCGCATGTGTATTTATTTATTATTGATTTTTTTCCTCTGCGATAAATGTGTTAACCTTAGAGATATTTGCAAGGGGATGAGACTCTCTAAGATATTGTGAAATGATGCAATGAAAGAATCATTATTCAGAACGCCAGCCCTGTTTATCAGATTATTCACGACCAGTATTAACTACAGCTGTGAACCACACTGTCTGGATCCATACTTATAAAGTCTCTTTCTTCCATCTGAGCTGAATATCTTAATTTAGCTAATTGGCTTTGTTATGATCATAATTAAATAATTCACTGGCGTAAAGGTCGTTGGGCTGCAATGCTGTGCTTTTTATTGTTGGAGCTGCATTTAGTGAATTACCTCTGGGAAAGGCTGGGATGGTGGGAAAGTTTAAGTTGCCGTAAATGAAAATGTGTTTCAAGTCAATCGAAACTAAATTACTTTAATAACACCCGAAGTCTGAGGTGGCTGCTTAGGAACAATAGCTCAAATTAAATAAAGTAAGAGATGCATGCAGTCAAAATGCCTACTTTGAGATTTAAATATAAAATTCAGCAGCAGATGTCGACTGTATTATCTTTATCTTTAAATCAAACGTAATACTCCTGTCCTCAGCTTCAGATTGATTCTAATTCAAGATACCGAGTGCTTGGGGCGGGGCTGCACACAACGCAATCTATAATGGGTGAAATAATTGCTGAAAAGAGACTGGCTTGTCAAAATATCCACTGTGTTGCAAGGTTGATAGGCGCGAGGATGGCGACCGTCATCAAGAAGCACGGCCAGCCAGCCATCCGGAGGTATAAACCAGCCAGAAAAGCAGGCTTCCCCTTGGGCTTTCACATCAGCCATCAAATGCTTGAGCCTTCATAGGTCATGCCATTCACCAATTATTTGGATTTTATGTAAAGATGAAATGATTTCAGTTGGCATAGGGGGATTTAAAATGTAATGCACAAATAAACTTGACAGGCAATGAGATCCTGCTGGCCAGGCAGTTCAGTTGTATGTTTTTTTATGAAATTTAAACAAAAGGAGTAGAAACCCTGCATTCCCTGTATGTTAAATAAGTGTATTCATCATGTAATAGAAAGGACGTCATAGCACAGCTTTATTACTGTATTTAAATCCTGTATAAATCCTGTATTATTATATCAATGGAATTAATCATGCAGATAAAATCTTTGTTTCACGAGATCTCTCACAGATACTGAACCTAATTTCCTAATTTCTGCATTTAATTATTTAAATACATATTCAAAGGAAATCTTCAACGTCAATGTTTTATACACTATGATCAAAGAAGTCATAATCTATCTTTTTCAAATATAAAACAAGAATTGTGAGCCGGTCTAAACTGAGCTTGTGTGAGCTGTCTATTTTCGAGCTTGATGAACAGAATTTAAATTTAAAATAAATGTGCTGAGAAATCCAAAACGTAGCACCTCAGGTTGCTGATTTATTGTGTGTTTACCAGGTGGAAACAAATACTTTGTAGATGAAACCCATCTGCTCACATATAGAAATGAGAGTTTGGGTCTAATTTGCTTCACTGATGGAGTAACAAGTCACTCCAGATGTGTAAAAACCTCATAGATTTGCCAAATTGTTTCAACCTTGTAAATTATTGAGGGCCGAAGAAGAGCTGCGGTGCTCTCCAAGGTGCTGATCCTGCTGCGGTCTTTATATATAACAGCGACACACTTCATCATCGGCTCCAGACCAGGTCTTTGTTGGTCGACGGCACAACGGCAGACAACAGTTCTCCAGCAAATTAGCACAGAGGCTTGATCATAAATGGCACCACTTTCTATCATTTTCCTCACAGAATTTAATAAAACTAGGTTGAATATTTGTCTAATATTGCTTCAGGATTCTATTCACAAAATTTTATTTTCTCACAAGATTTTTTTGTCATGTATTGTGGCTTTTTAGGCATTGAGCAAATAACAGTAACAGACATTTTTATTTAAGGCATGTACATGAGAATTTATTATCCTGACAGTTCTTCCAGACCAATGTACTGGTCTTCACATGAATGCGTATGAACACTGATGTGTCATGTGATCTTTACATCATTCGGGTCGCAGGGTGAGGGTCACAGCACCCTTTCAGACCTTTGAGAGCAGCCTACACTTGGCACACCGCTGATACTCTTACCCAGATAGGGATTGCTAAGTTATCCAGTTGTTGGTGTCCTTTATTTTCCCCGCAGCCCTCAGTGAGCTTATTATCATGTCCCTGTCTGCTCTGCTCTGCTCTGCCCTCATAGCAAACAGGTCTAATTGTGTCTCATAGCTGCAGGCTCAGAGTGGAGGCGGGGAGCGGGTTTAGATGAGTGATACTCAGCGATGTAAATGGCTGAATAATATGGCCTTTGCGGTTGAGGTGGAGCTCTCTCTCACTAGTAATCTAGGCCATCAGGGACCTGCCAGTATGAATCAACCCACATCAATGAGGCTCTCCGTTGGTTGGTAATTTATTCAGTGTTACAGCAGTTATTGATAAAACACTTAAATACAAATTCCCCTTCGTTCCCAACTGCCCTTCTCTGCACTTAGCAATGCTCTGGATTGTGTGTTTACCTACATACATTGTCTGTGTCGATTTGTCCTCGCTTCACTCTCCTCTCTGATCTCCCAGGAGGCCGTGATGGTTCAGTCCAGTCCGACACCAGTAGCAGCCCGTCCGAACAGAGCCAACTGGGCCATTCCCACCCAGGATACCCAATAGGCCCACAGGTGAGTGAGGACTTCTGCAACCACCTGAGAATTTGTGACAATTGTCCCGCTACTCATGAGGAGATGTTGTTATTAGCATCAATCATGTACATTAATAAGTCCATGTGTACAGACGGTAGATTACAACAATTACTTACACACAAGGAAACAGTGGTACTATTTAATTTAAAACTGAATAGACTCTTTAAACGACAGAATAGAATTATTTTTGTGAGTTTGATAACGCGGAATTCCAGAAAACTGTCTGAAACCTATACAACACTTAATGTTTTAGCTTCCCCAGATTACCAATAGACTCTGCTTAAACAGCATTTCTTGTCTGGATACAAAATGTTTTACACTGAAAACCCAGGCTGGAGTTTCCCACTCACATAAAATAGACTTGTGACTCTAATGAGCTGACAGTACAGGCCTTGTCAAAACAAGGAAGAGAGCAAAGACCCCGAGCCCGCAGCCCTGTTAATTGCTCGATCAGGAACCGTCCTATCTGGTTGAATTTATTGGCCCGGTGGCTCAGCTACGTTTAATGAACATCTATCTCATTAGCACTTGCTGAACGTCACAGCTCATCACACACAAGTGCAGAGCGTCAGGTTTCCGCCGCTCGCTTTAATAAGGCCATTCTCCCAGTACGCCGCATTACTCAGTGACAGCTTATCCTCATCAGGTTGAACAAAAGAGGAAACACGAGAGCAGGAGAGACATTTGGGTTCTTCCTGTTGGTAGGGCGAGAAATCCCCAGTGACAGAGTCAATTTTCTGCAAGTGGCGATAAAATATGAGCTTAATTAAAAGAGGTTCTCTGATTACAAGTACCCTCTTTGGTAAAAGATGCACAAAAACAAGCACAAAAGGGAGAGCATCTCAGCAGTTACTCTGAACCTCAGCAGGCGGCTCTCAGCAGTCACCATCTAATATATTAATGCTGTCAGTACAGTCTCTGTGAAGCCAACACTTTTCAGAAACCAAGGCGCTCCACATGCCATACCCAATTCTCTTGTTCCAGGATCAATATGTTTTGATAGATTCCCGCTCCTGAGCCGGATATTGTTCGAACAACCATTATCCAATGGTAGTTTACCCAACATGAATCCGCCTTCCTTCTGTTTCCCTCTCGCAGTTAGGATGACAAAAGTCTGCTATCTGGGTGATTATAGGCAATTTCTCAGTGCCAGAGCTGCCAAGCAGACAGAAGGGCCTATTCTCCCCTGATGGGTAGAGAGCCTGGGCACCATATCCTTTCCTGAGTTGGGTTGCTTCCCCAACACGCACCTAGCTTGTCTGTCTGTGTGGCCCCTGAGAGACCACTTCTCAACACACAGCTGTCTGGCCTGCCAAGTACTGTACAGCACATTTTCCAGCAGCACCTACGGAGATGATGAGTAAGAGTACCAGGAAGAGGCAGAAGGTGAACTGCTGGCACATCCAAATGAGTGATGTTTGGAATTCTCACAATCTATGTAGCTGCAGAGCAAATAATTAATCTAATCTAAAATTTTCTTATTCCTTCTTTGATGTGGGAATATACAGTGTTTCCTTAGATAAAGATCTTAAAGACTGAGTTTTTCTCTTTAAAGAAAACCCTCAAATGTCTTTTCTTTGTAGCTGCCTGTGTGTCAAACAGCTACTTGTTTGCCCAAAGCTGCCTGTAATGATAAATAAATCAAGACTGCATCTGATAATTTGCAGAATTGCCTTTTAATGTTATTCTCTTCTATGCGAAACCGTCTTGGTTGTCAGTTCTGGCAATCTCATTTTGGTTGACACTGAGATGATGTTCAAAGAGTGCCTTTGATTAGACGCCGCTTCAATTCCAGATTACACTGATATTAAAATACCAGATTAAACATATGTCACTTGCAAAAATAAAAATGGGTTGCCTTTGTTATCGTCCTTTGAGGATTCTTTGAGCTGCCATTAGGAATTCATTTTTTAAAGTTAATGGCAAATGTCATTTGGAATGCTCTCAGAAGCGTCAGACGTTGTCATTTGTTATGTATGTTGTTGCGTATCAAAGCAAAAGTGTTGAGACAGAAGATCCTTATTCTGTGTGATTACTTGTGCCAGCAGCAGTCACCTCTCTGTGCCACTTTATTCTTTTTGCACTTTAGAAACACAAACAGGTATTCATTTGTCCCTCAGTGTAAATATTTCTCAATGCTTTGTGGCCTTAAACCCACATGACCTCGTACCACTTCAGCTGCGATCGCAGGCACGTCGGAGCGGGCGCGGGCATTCTGCGCCCCGCGTTATTATTGCAGTGACACGCCTGTCACCCAGCAGCACCTGCTTAGGGAGCGTGTTCAGGTCTTTGCACCAGTCCGCCCTCTTTGAATTCTGCACAGGCTGTATACACACATGCAAAACAGAGGCAGATAGCTGACAATTGGAGTTACCGGCCAACAGACGTAGGGCACAAAAGAAGTGTCAACGTGATGCAGCCGAGTTCACCTAGCATCGGTTAAAAGGCTGACAATTCTAAACAGCTCAGCTGGAGGTTTAAACAGCATTTTTCCTGAGTTTTCTAGCCTCAGTACCTCCTTAGTATATCTATTTTGACATGCTCAAACACTGAGAGAATTTACTGAAAGTTTTCTTCGTTTTTTCTTCAGGGTAAATGAAATTTCAGATGTCATGCACTGTTTACTCAGAGGTTTCAGCCATTGTGTGAAGTGGCTCAAAGCTCTTGTTGAAAAATTTGTATTTCCAAACCCACTCTATCAGAAATACATTTGAAGAGATCTCCTGCAGTGCAAAATATCTCAGAGCGATCCTTTTGATAACGTATCTTTTCCTCAGTATGTACGATGGCACGGATTCCACTTTAAATAATGTGAATGAATACATGAAGACCTAGGAGTGATGAATTATATCCCTCATCAAAAGAGTGAAGTGCTGCTCCTTTAAAAAAGACGAGGCGATGTGTATTTCAGGCACAATTCTGTGGTGCCGGGATTTGTTCAGTGGCATGAAACATAAATCACTGTGCATCTCTGAGAAAGAAAAATTCTCGGCTCTTTCACAAAGATTAGATTTGATCTCCGTCAGTACCGACGGCAGTGTGTTTTGACTGTCAGTCTGTGACACAGTAACGCTCAGAATTCATCTGCAAAACAACTGAAACTGTTGATTAGCGATACAGTCGCTTTCGTTGCGTCTGCTGTACTGCAGCCTTTGCATATTTCCTTCATCTAATTAGATCTAGAGCCTGAACTTTGCAGCAGCCTTGTTAATACTTTTGATCATTTTGTGGCACCACTTGTTGACTGCAAGTTTGTAGTCTACTTTTGTTGGCATCAGTGAAAAATAATTTCTTCATGAAATTAGCAGAAACTTTAAAGCTGTCCAGGATGATAAGGCTTCCAGTCTGCAACTGCATGTCCGATGTTAAAATTCTCTGTGGTTCTGTGTGTTTTGCAGTCTCTCCTTGTGGCCCAGCAGCTGGCTAACGCAGTCGGTGGTGTGATGTCAGGAGCGGCTCCAGGCATGAACCAGCCCATCCTCATCCCGTTCAATGCAGGCGGACACCTGGGAGGGCAGCAGGGCCTCGTTCTGTCCCTGCCCACAGCCAACATCCAGAGCCTGGTGGCTGCCGCTGCTGCGGGCGGCATCATGACGTTGCCCCTCCAGAACCTGCAAGGTAAGAAGGAGGCAAGGGTGGACATGCTGCCGGGGAGGTAAATAACACATAACAAGCTACAGAAAACTACTACTGCAAATCCATGCTACAAATGTAGATCATGATAAGAGCTTATTTACATGTGTCATATGACACAAACACTTCCTGTTTTTCCTGTAGCCCAAAAGCTTTACAGAGCTTGGGGGCAGGTAAGAATCCTTTAGGGGTTTATGTCTCAAAAAGCTGTTATCCTCAACTGGAACAACCATATTAATTACAGGTCAGCGTTTTGCAGTGCAGCGCAAAAGCACTTTATGCCTCTTTCCTGTGTATAACAGTGCACTTTTTTATCTCTTTTCCACCTCATCTGTCCATCCACATGGTTGTACTTACCCTTGCCTTTTAAACTTTAATGCCCAAGTGTTCTCTTTTGATCATAGTTGTAAATGGTTTTCATTTTAATGTTTAAAACATTGTCTCTTTTATACCATTAGATTGAGGGGCGGATGGGGGAACCATCAGTCATGAATCTTGGATGAGTCGCACTAATGTAAAAAGATTCCAGGCTACATGTAAAGCAGTGTGTTTTTAGGGTGGAGATTACAATAATGCCAGTGCAGCACAAAGTGCAGGGAAGCTTCCTTCATGTGAGGAAAGGGACAGACAGATGCCCTGAGTGAGGAAATGTGGAGATAGAAGCCTAATGGACACAAACATGCATAAATAACAGCATCCATCGCTGTGGGCAGAGCTTTTAATAAACCCGCGTCTGTCCGGTGAGGCCTTCAATGTATCCATCAGTAGTGGACGATAATGGGCCCAGCAGGCCCATATGACTCACACTTCAACAGATTTTCCTCCTGGTGTGTGAGGGACTACCAGGGGCTCCTCTGATCTGATCAACTGTTTGACAGACACATCATCAGGATGCCAGAACAGCATACCAACAGCCCCTCTTTGCTATTGTCTTCTTCCAAACACACCAGCAGACAGTGGGGATTTCAATGATAAAATTCCCAATCTGAGAGGAAGAGTTATAAAAAAAAAATAAAATAAAAAAAAGCAGTTTGGGAGAAATGCCTCTGTGGCAGATCTTTTTTTAAGTATGTGGACTGACAGAGTGCCTGTTTGCACGTCCTCCTATCTGAAGGGGATGCATTGAAGGGCCCTCTGTGGAGAGAAAGTGACATAAGTCACGAGTGAAGCTAAATGTCTTGACTGTGTCCAAGCCCCTCTGGCCATGCAGCGCTCCTCCACTCTCCCCTGTCTGAGTTCATCACAGCTCCGCTGAATGAGGCCTGCTGGCACAGCACCTCTGTCAGACAACTGCAACTCTCGCCTCTGCCCCTGCATCTCCCCCGTTTTGTCGCTCTGCCCCTCCGGGTCCCCAAGCCTGATTAATCACACGTATAATGCAGGACTGCACTGTCGCCGGGGCGCAGTCAGCTCATTGCACAACCTCAGGAGCAAGTGTGCATTACAGCACTCACGCTGCTAGCTTATTAGCACCAGATCACATACATGACAAGTGAGGCACAGTAGACAGAGTCCAGGAGGATCCCAGCCAGTAGCTGTGTTTAAATGTAATGAGCCGGCTAATGACCAAATAATGAGGCTGTTTTTTACTTCAGGAAAGGGCAGTTAAGAGTGGAGGAATGATATTTTACACCATTAGACTCAAAAAACATGTAATTAATAAAAATGAGACCATCAAATTCGGTTTGGTTTTACATTTTTATTTAAATATTCAGCTTTAATTTGAAATCAACAAATAGGATAACGGATTGTTTACAAAAAGGAAGTGCTGGAGTTCTGTGGGTTTTTGGAGGCCGGCTCTCCCAGACTGTGATGAATAACTATCAATGTAATGGGGTTGTGCTATAAAGTTGGGACGGTGGCTTTAATAAAAGCGAGCAACATCATGTGGCAGACTCTGTAAACACAGGCACCAGTGTAACTGGTTATTTGTCAGAATGATTTATGCCCACAAACATGCAGTAAAAACAAATTCCCAATGAAACTAAACAAGGGAGAAAGTTATCTTTTGTGACAGAGTACACACAATTCTAGCTGACTTCACAGAGAAAAAAAACTAGGTTGAGTCATGCTAAAGGTCTGTAAATATGAAGTCCAAAACGGGGAAAAAAAAAACAAAAAAAAACTCCGAGCTTGACAAACCGTCTTCAGATTCAGTTGCTAACTTTCTGTTGCAAGTTAAAAATTCAAATGATTTTATTTCAACTAGCAAAACATCATTAACATACTTGTAAAGCTAGTTGTATCAAAAGAGTGTGCATGTAATACCCAATGGGAAGGAACAGAACAAAGTCTCATCTGTCGGCTCCTGTTCTCTGTGACTCACTCAAAGGTAATGCAAGGAGCTAGTTTACTAGAACTCTTTCATATTAATAAGCATATTCCATCTTATTTGCTCTCAGCAGAACGCTCGGCAGCGCATCACATCACAGGGCTGAGTTCTAATGGTGGAGTGTGAGCATCGTTCCTCTGTACTCATCTGTGGGAAACTGAGAACAGCACTCAAGCTTCCCGATAAAGGTCGACATCCCACTCACCTGCAGTAATGAGACCTTGTGTCAGTGCCAATCAAAGGCATGTCTGCCGTTTTGATGAAAATGCTCAGCGGTGTCGTTCACAGGTTGCGGGTGTTGGCACGATACAAATTAGGGAAATCACTGTGCTCATTACAGCACCAAAGGGTGGGCTCCTGGGGGAAGAGCCAAATGTTTCCACACTAGTTAGATATGTCAGACTGCATTTCTTCTGCCTGAGCTCAGTCTGCTGCTCCTTTAAGAGTTTAAAGTCCAGGGCCAGGCCACTGACCTCACCTTTGTCTGCTTTGAGAATGCCTCTTTCTCCCTTTATACATCACACAGGAGCCAGGTCATTTCAAACATCCATATTGGGTTTTTTTTATTCAGCACTGATTAAATTTTTTTTCTCATTTCTGTGCTAACATTCAGCATTATGTTCACAGAAAACACAGGGGTACATTAACGGCACCCATTGCCAGGCCACATTTTCTCAGATCTGAGCACAATAGAGTCCAAACCCATCCCTCCTCCTCTATCATTGTTTAATTTGAGGTGTTCTCAAGCGCTATGTATTCTACGTCCCCCTTTAATGATTTAACTTTGTGTGGTTGTAAGATGGCTCACAGGGGAGGGAGCTGCATTAAATAAATAACAGTGATAAAATGTAGACCTCATACATTTCAAAGCTAATGCAACTACGGGTGCAATAGGAGCAGCTGCACACAGTCCTGAAGCGGTAATTTGATTGATTTGTTGTGACAGCAGCCAAATAATTGAGAGTGAGAGGTGCTGCCGGAGATGAAGAGCAGACAGAGGCAGGTTCGCGAGGCAGTCGCAGCAGATAGAGCACCCCAGTTCTCATTTCTGCCATTGATATCTGCCAGTGCTTTATTGTTTGTCTTCACTAAGCAGTTTGGAAATGTGCAGGGTTACCTCCTTTGCAATAGAAGTAAGAAAAAAATATCCCCAATCAAAACGTACAGAGGAGCAATGACGGCTGCATGCATGCAAACACAGGCTTTCCCATGAGACTCGCAATTTACGCTCTGATGTCTTATTTGAAGCTGAGATGTAAGTAAATTTTACCCCGTTGTGTTTCACTTGTTGCAGACACGCTTGTGATTTGTTCTGAGATCATCCCACATGTACACCATAATTGCACAAAAATAACAAAACAAATTATATTTGAATATATGTGTGTTTATTCCCGTCTGATAGGAGCAAGTGGTGCGGCTCGTGTCTGGCCTTTGACGGGTGTTCTGTTCCTGTGGCAGCGTGGCTCCGCCTCAGCCATGCCACAGGACAGCATGCTGCCAGATCCTGAAATAGAAAGAAAAGGGGGGGGAAATGGAATGGAGGAGGGGTAGCCTTTATGGTGGTGTGGAGGAGGACAATAATATTGTTAATCAGATGTGGCTGCACAGCAAAATCTGGCATCTGCCCTCACTGGTTTCCTCTGAGGGAAGATCTTTGCAAACCCACTGCATAAACCAGCAGGACTCTTGATGAAACATGATCTATAATGTGCAGATATAGGCTGTAATACAGTTATCATATTCGTTGTATAGTCAACAGTGTGAAGAGCATTTTAACATTTCTTATAATTAAAATCGCATAGTGATGTTTCACAGAATCTACCTTTTTAATTAAGATGGGTTTGTTTTTATTCCATATTCAATTGTGCTCTCCCTAAATTCATGTATTGGTTACGTCACTAATTTTGCTCAGTTGATAGAGTTCACGTCTTCAACATCACATGATCAGTCTGTTGTTCCCGTCGAGTAGACCAGTCGATCACGAGAATTCAGCATGTAATGTCAGGCACTGTTTTTTAAGGATATTATAACATTTATAAAATGTTTCCAGTAAAGGCCCCGACCACTTGGCCCCAGAGTTGTTCTGCAGAAATTGCATCTTGTGTTCTTGTCCGCTCTTTTCCGACCTGTTTCCATAAGATTTGCCGCGGGTCCACCGTATTACAGAGGACTGCACTCGGCATCTTCCTGCAACAATCTGTAGTCAGGCATTATAATGAAAATTGATTTGTGATTTACATGGTCAGTGAGGGGAAAATGAACTTATGAAACGTTGTAAATGAAATATTAGACAAGGTGCAGTGAGAGAGCAGCAGATAGACAGTGATTGTAATCTTGTGGAACTTGAATTCCCGCCTGGCAGAACTGGGTGACATTTTACGTTTATCTGTGTTCTGCATGAATTGTAATGTTAATGGTAATTTTATGGGATTGAACCAGAATGAAAACGGTCTTATCGCACATTGCTTCAAATGCGGAATTGTGTAAAATAGCACAGCTGCACCTTTTATTTCCCATTCCACATTGTTGTGAGTTATTGCATGATTTCTTCAATAAGGATTAAACAGTGCGCTCTTATGTTGTCATTCTGTTTTGCTCACACTGTTTTATATCAAACACACCAGAAATAATGGTGTAATTTGATTTAAGTGTGAATGGCAAGGCTGCAGATGAATGTTTTTCCTATTTATTCCATGAATGGCTTAGTGATTGCCTTTAAATTCCACTGCTATTAAAACAGTTATTAATGCCTGTTTATGTCTTGAGCTGTAATATTAAGGTGTTTTTCTTGCCCAGACAAGTCGTTCTAATACCACTGTATGTAGCCTTACAGTGCAAGGGAGTATGTTATCAATATGTATCTATCGCGGACCTCATCATACACACAAATCAATGTAGCATTACTCTCAAATCAATACTACTTGCACTTGGGCCAGATGTTCTAATTTTGATCAATACTCTGTGCAGTGAATGTTTCCTGGTGCTTCTCTGGTCGTGTACGGCAGGTATAGATTTTTATAACTCCTACCTCTATAGCTGAAAGTGAAAAGATAACCGAACAAACCAGAAACTCCCCAAAAGAACAAACAAAGTGAGCTGAGCTCATGAATCATGCAGACATCATCTTTAAAGGCGGCTCTCCGGTTCCTGGTGTGTGAAACCAAAGAGTCTGTGGTGACATTTGCCAGCAGATGGTATGCAACCAAACCCCGCGCCAGTGGGAGCGTCTGAGCTGCTTCTAAAAGCTATCTGCGGTTACTAATTGCTGACCAGGGCCTAATTACCTTAATTAATGGCCAAGGTATCTGAGGGCCAGATTTGTGGGGGCTTTTATCAGTATCAGTGCAGCTTAAAAGGTCCCGTAGGAAGTCTGAAGAGGCTGTAGGCCCCGTGGGTGCTATTCCTGGACTAGCTGCAGACACATCACAGATGGATCCTGTGGCACTGGTACAGAACATGTTTGCAGAGGGATATCGTTTCCTTCACTTGCACAGAAACTCAGCCCTGGCATCCCAGGCAAGAGCCATGGAAAGAGAGAGCAAATGGCTTTTTGCACTCTTCCATCAGAATGTTTAACTTTTTTTTTTTCCCCTCCTTGCACACAAACGCTTTTCCTGAATTACGCTGTCGTAATTCATAATGACAAAGTAGACTTAGCACCGTTTCCCACAGACCGTGGGGGGGTTTTGTTCAGTGAGCTCTAACTGTGAAATTAGGCCTGGTACTTTTCATTTTCCAGCTGCAGCGAAATGGTTAAAAGACACAGATCAGCCGGTATGAAAATAGAACTGATTCAACAGAAATCTGCAGCCTCCCTTTGCTTGCTCCCCACTCATCCAGCAAAACATCCTCTCTTCCCCTACCCCCAGCTGCCTTTTTATTCCCCCTTCACC